>JACEEZ010002859.1:0-5000 GCA_016584305.1 Chionoecetes opilio | reverse complement strand
TTTCTGAACGCTTTTTTTCTCATTCTTATTTCGAAGGAAGGAAGTAAGTAAAAAATATATAAAATACGAAGGGAAGAGAATAGAGGAAATGATGATGAAAAAAATAAGTGGCCAGTAAAATAGATAAAGATGAAAGAGAGATAGTAATTATAGAAGATAGGAGAAAAGAGAATGATGGGAGATAAAATAAGTGATGAAAGAGAATGAGACGCGACTACGGAGAAAAATTATGAGGTAGAATAAATGTTGAAATGAAAAAAGCTGCTTGAGTCAACGAGATGGAAGAATGAAGAGAGATAAAAGATGACAAGTGAAGGAAACTTGAATGGAAATGAGAAAGGAGATAGGATGATAAATAAGGAAGTGAGCCATTTAAAGGAAATAAATATGGAGGGAAAGAATGATGATGATGATGATGATAATGATGATGATGATGATGATGATGATAATGGTGATGAGGATGAGGATGGTGATGGTGATGGTGAAAGTGATGATGATGATGATGATGATGATAATGGTCAAGTAAAGGTCTGAATATTTATGAACATTGAACTGAAATGCAAAATATGACTAAATAAAATATATGAATAAAGAGATTTTAGATTCAAGAAAGAAAATATGCATAAAAAACACGAGAAAACTAAGAAAAAAAATCAAAAAAGTTTAATGAAATTATTCTGGGAAAATATCGTGAAAAGCAAAACTGTTTAAATTATAATAAAAAAATTGAACAAGAAAAATATACGAAAAAATCTTGAATAATAGATATATAAGACTACTAATGTAGAAATAATGAGAGAGAGAGAGAGAGAGAGAGAGAGAGAGAGAGAGAGAGAGAGAGAGAGAGAGAGAGAGAGAGAGAGAGAGAGAGAGAGAGAGAGAGAGAGAGAGAGAGAGAGAGAGAGAGAGAGAGAGAGAGAGAGAGATACGATAATATAAATTTAGGCAAAGAACTTCCTTCCATTCCGAGGAATTTTAAGGTGAAAGAGGAAAAAATAAACATTTATTCGCCTGATTTGAAAGAGTAAATAGTAATTTTCTCATCCAATATTTATTTTCTCGCTCTCTCGCTCTCATTTCTGTCATTTCTGGCACCAAGTTGGAATATATTTCGTCGTAAGTCGGCGTTGGGAGCTCAATTTCCCAATATTTTTTCGTGTGTGTGTGTGTGTGTGTGTGTGTGTGTGTGTTGTGTGTGTGTGTGTGTGTGTGTTGTGCGTGTGTGTGCGTGCGTACATGTGCGTGTGCGTGCGTGCGAGAGTCATCACACACTTCATCATTGCATATCTACTTTAAACTTTATTTTTTCATAAACAACTTAACCTTCCCGTGTCTACACCAGCCTATTTATACGTTTTTCTTTACATCTTTATCCTACTTGAATGGGAACACCGGCCTCAAGATTCACTGGCCTACTCTATATTGTTTTCTATATATTTATTCTATCAATCTTTTTTAAATATACAAGGAAAGTCTTCATGTCAATACAACGTTATCTTTCTCCCGATTGTGTTTTAGAGGAGGAGGAGGAGGAGGAAGAGGAAGAGGAAGAGGAAGAGGAGGAGGATATAATATGAGGAAATTAATGGAGGAAGGAGAAGAAGAAGAAGAAGAAGAAGAAGAAGAAGAAGGAGGAGGAGGATATAAGATTAGGAAATTAATGGAGCAGGAAGAAGAAGAGGAAAAGAAAGTGGCAGGAGGAATACAAAGGAATACAAAGGAATACAAAGGAATACAAAGGAAACACAAACAGCAACAGACCGATAGGTCCTTACAAGGCTGTTTGCTTTAACTACACTACACTAACTAGATAATAAGAGAGAAAGGATAGGAAGTAGAAGGCTCCTCCCCACCCACCCATCCTTCCAGCCGAAGCTGGCCGGAAAAGAAGTGATACCATGCAATTTAGAAAAACTGCATGGAATTTGTGAGGGAAGTTGAAAGCTGTAATCTATGGCTAACTACTACTAGTTTGTAGGGGTAGGTTTAGTGCTTGATAGATAGGTCATGTTATGTGTGTTTTGTAATGGTGTGAACACAGTGTGGAGGTTCAAAGGGTGGTGCGGCAGCCTTGCCTGGCGCTTTCTTGGGAGGCAGCAGTCAGTCAGGCCCCAGCTCCGTTCAATCCACTGCGGATTGTGTACTTTCCATGTAGGACGCCGTACACTTCAATGCCTCCTGCAGCAGTGACCCCTGGTACCTTAAATCCTGAGGAGGAGGAGGAGGAGGAAGAGGAGGAGGAGGAGGAGGAAGAGGAGGAGGAGGAGGAGGAATACAAAGGGAATACAAATACAAAGGAAACACAAACAGCAACAGACCGATAGGTCCTTACAAGGCTGTTTGCTTTAACTACACTAGACTAACTAGATAATAAGAGAGAAAGGATAGGAAGTAGAAGGCTCCTCCCCACCCACCCATCCCTCCAGCCGAAGCTGGCCGGAAAAGAAGTGAAGAGGGGAGGAGGAGGAGGAGGAGGAGGAGGAGGAGGAGGAGGCCTAAAAGGGACAGTAAAAGATGTCCCAATTGGATGTAGGGAACGAGGTACCACACACAAAAAACACACCAATAAACACACACACACACACACACACACACAACACACACACACACACACACAAAAACACCACACACACACACACACACCACACACACACACACAGCACACACACATACACACACACACACGCACACACACACACACACACACACACACACACACACACACACACACACACACACACACACACACACAAAAACACACACAGCACACACACACACACAACACACACACACACACACACACACACACACACACACACACACACACACACACACCACACACACACACACACACACTCACATACACATACACACAAAACACACACAGCACACACACACACTCACACACACACACACACACACACACACACACACACACACACACACACACACACACACACACACACACACACACACACACACACACACACACACACACACACACACACACACACACACACACACACACTAGAACATGTAGGAAGCTATAACTTGTTGGAAGATTGAAGGGTGGTTTGCTGAAGTGGATGGAAGACTTTTTGAGGAACAGAGAGATGAGAACAGTAATAAAAGATCAGAAGTCAGAATGGTGCAGTGTGATAAGTGGAGTTCCTCAAGGATCAGTATTGGCCCCATTGATGTTCTTGGTCTATGTAAATGATATGGCAGAGGTAGTGATTAGTTATATGAGTTTATTCGCTGATGATGCTAAATTACTAAGAAAAGTAGAAAGTAAAGAGGACTGTGAACATTTCAAAAGGACCTCGATAAGATTTTCAGATGGAGTCAATTATGGGAAATGGAGTTTAATGCTAAAAAGTGTAAAGTGATGGAAATGGGCATTAGCAAAAAGAGACAGAGAGGAAAGTATTCGATGGGAAATGAATGGATAATCAAAACAAAGGTCGAAAAAGATCTGGAAGTATGGATTACGGATAATTTGTCACCTGAGAAGCATATAAACAAGATCACAGTAGATACATATCAGTTGCTGAGGAATATAAGAATGGCATTCAAATATCTAGATGAAGAGATGATTAAGAAATTGATACATCTTTGATTCGACCAACGTTGGAATATGCGGCAGTGATTTGGTCACCACATAAAATGAAGGATATAGGGAGGATTGAGAGAATACAAAGAGAAGCCACAAAAATGGCTCCAAGCCTGAGAGATTTACCATATGAGGAAAGACTTTCAAGACTGAAACTCCCAACTCTTGAGAAAAGAAGAGAAAGGGAAGATTGTATTGCAGTGTATAGGTCTGCAGTGTATAGGTCTACAGTGTATAGGCATCAATGGGTCTGGAACAAATTGATAGAGAAGATCTATTTGTGTTGGACGATAAAAGTGCAAGAGGTCATGAGAAGAAATTGAAAAGGACAACATGCAAGAGGGACATAAAAAAATACAGCTTCCCGTATAAAAGCATAGAAGCCTGGAATAACCTTGATGCAGAAGTGATTAATGCAAGAAGTATTCAGGACTTCAAAGGCAAGCTGGATAATTGTAGATTTGGAGACGGGACAGTACGAGCATAGCTCTTTTCCTATATGTTACAACTAGGTAAATACAGCTAGATAAATACACACATACATACACACAAAACACACACAGCACGCACACACACACACACACACACACACACACACACACACACACACACACACACACACACACACACACACACACACACACACACACACACACACACACACACACACACACACACACACAGGGTACTCCGTGGTGTAGGGGAAGCACGCTCGGTTCACGACCGAGAAGTCCCGGGTTCGATCCCCGGGCGGAGCGGAAACAGATGGGTTGTTTCCTTAAAACCCGAGCCCCTGTCCACCCAGCAGTGAATGGGTACCGGGTGTTAGCCGGGGTTTGTGACCTGCTCTCCGGGGTGCTGGCTTCGGCCAACACAAAGCACTAAGGATGCATGATAAATATGTTGATGTGGAGACGGGACCACACGAGCATTGCTCTGGCCCTGTAAAATACAACTAGATGAATTCAACTAGATGAATACACACACACATTATTCTATCAATCAAAAAATGTCAATTCGTCGTATTCTTTGCTCGAAAACTCTGTATGTATATTGGGTCATCATATAAATCTTGTCATAAACTCGTATTATTTCGTTAATTGAGTGTTCGTATCATGGAGTCAATTAGGAACAGTTGGTATTACTGCACTAATAAAGCATGGGTTAATGAATGACAAACAGGCAACTTTCATCAGATTGTTTTTTATATGTTTTGTCTGTGAATTGATGAAACAAATATTTTTTATTTGAAGAATAAAACTATTCATGTGTAAATATGTCAATGTTTTTTTTTTTTTTTTACTGGAATGAACTCAAAATTTTGAGAAATTATGAAAAAAATCGGGCAGATGAATTTTAAAGTGAGCGTTAGGAGTTTTTTTTGAGC
>JACEEZ010002857.1:65000-80000 GCA_016584305.1 Chionoecetes opilio | reverse complement strand
CATGAACAGTCTACGTATACCTTTGATCAATACTGTTCTTATTTATTTCCTCCTTAATTCCTCCGTGTTTTGACCTCCTGCCACTTCCCACTGCTGTCTACCTATCGCACTGAAATCGAGGTTGTTATTTAACCCACTGGAACCTGCTTTAAAGCTTGAAAATGTGATAAATATGGCACGGGGGAAGAGCTGTTTAATCGAGACCCACTCAAATGGCAACAGCGAGTCAGGTGCCCGAAGTTAAATTCATTCATTGTCTCTCCCTCGCTCCGTCTCTCTCTCTAGTACTGTTATTTCACCTGCTCCGTTCATTTCCCGGCGTTACTTCCCCTTTGGAGAGAGAGAGACACCGTTAATGCACCTGATCCTGTCGCCAGCGCAAAGGAGACGTGAAGGTGAAGAGTAACAGGAAAAAAACTAACGAAAAAATATTGGAAAAGATGCAACGAGTAAGAAAAGCTGGCGTTCTCTTGCCCACTATTGGTTGCCTCAGTGCATAGTGGTGGTGGAGCCTGTTTTCTGCCCCCCCATGCCCCCCACCAGCCCTCTACGTGCCCTATAGCGAGTCCAAGTCACATTCATAGCATTGCGCAATCGATTATACCCAACGCCCTTTCCTCAAGTCTTTTGCATACCGCTCGCTCCTCCTATCTCGAAATTCGCCCCTTTTTAGTATCAGTGCCATTCTTCCGCTCTTCGTGCCTGTCGATCTCCCTCCCTTCCTCCCTTCCTCCTCCCTGTACTACCTCCTCCTCTTCCTCTTCATGTGCCCTCCGTCTCCCTCCTACCTAGGCCACTCTCTCTTGTTCATGCCACTCCCCTTCTCACCCTCCCTCTCTCCCTCCCATTCTCCCTTCCTCCCTCTTGACTAGGTAGGTCCCTCCATTCATAATTCTCACCCATTCACTGTCATCTCTCTCTCTCTCTCTCTCTCTCTCTCTCTCTCTCTCTCTCTCTCTCTCTCTCTCTCTCTCTCTCTCTCTCTCTCTCTTTTCCTGCCTGCTGTACTGCTGTCGAACAAACCTACTTTTTCTTTCTGTATCCAACCGCCCCTCCCTTTGTTCCTCTCTATGTGTAGTTCCGCTTTATTTCTTCCCTTCCTCTCTTTCTCTCCCTCTCTCCCTCCCTCTCACTCATTCTTCGGGATATAATATGGTCTTATTTTGAAAGTGGTTGGTATCTATTTTGTTCCAACCTTTTCCTCTTTCCTTCTCTTCCCTTCCCTCCCTCTCCCATTCTCCCTCCATTCCTCACATACCTAACCTCCCTCGCTCCCACTGTACACCTTCCTTCCTCCATACCCCCCTCCTTCCCGCACCCCTCACCCGAGTTTCTTGTGAAAGTTTCATTCATAGAAATAAAGATGCCGTGTGTGTGTGTGTGTGTGTGGAGAGAGGGGGGAGTGTGGATGCTTGTAGGTCATATCCTCTGGAGGTGGGGGGGAGCAGAAGAAAGACAGGTACATACAGACAGTTAGACGGGCAGACAGACAGGCTTGCAGAGATTGGAGGAACAGGAGGAGACTTGAAGGGCGAACTCACCTTGGAGAAGGGAGGAGAAGGAGGTTAAGGGGGGTTACGGAATGCACTGGGAGACTTGTCAGGGGGGGGAGGAAGGGGGAGAGGGGGGAACTGCTCCACCTTGACCCCCCCTTTCTCTCTCCCCCTCTCTCTCTTACCTGAGTTTTCATTGCCATTCATTCATTCATCGAGCATCTCCTTCATTCATCGGAGGGCATCCACGCGTTTTTGTTATTCATCGCGTGAGTACACATCCCGGTGCGCAGCTCAGGTGACGGCCGTTCATTCATTGACTCATTCATTCATCCAGCGGGGAAGCCAAGTGAGGAGTTGTGCAAGCCACTCATTCACTCTCTACACCACCACCACCACTACCTTACTTGTATGTTGCCTCGTCATTCATTCAGGTCTCTCTCTCTCTCTCTCTCTCTCTCTCTCTCTCTCTCTCTCTCTCTCTCTCTCTCTCTCTCTCTCTCTCTCTCTCTCTCTCTCCAAAACATGCTAAAATGTATTATTCCTAAGGTTATAGTTCTTGTATCAGTAAGTAAGATAGCATCAGTAGTAGTGAAATCATAGTAGTAATAATATTTAACAATACATATTAAGATTTTAAGTATAATTGTTATATGATGGCATTTAACTAACCTTGGTATGTTCTTTTTTTCCGGCTCTCTCCTTTCCGCGGCCGACATTGCGACGCCACTACCACCACCACCACCACCATCAGTACATCATCAACGTAACTCCGAACCTACCAAACGTGTTCGACAAGTGTGGGAGTTTCAAGTACATGAAAATCCCTATAGCCGACCACTGGAGTCAGAATCTTGCCTCGTTCTTCCCTAAAGCCATTCAATTTATCGGTAAGTACTGATTTCTACCTTATTTACTCTATCATTTTTTGTGTGTGTATTATAGGAGTGAGTGAGGGATGTTTATGAGTATAGTTAGGGGGGGTAGGTGGTTATTGCAGGGGGGATAGAAGGAGGGGTGATTTTGCTGTGAGGTGCTGGTGGGAGGGGAAGGGTAGGTGGTTATTGTGTAGGGGGATAGAAGGAGGGGTGATTTTGCTGTGAGGTGCTGGTGGGAGGGGAAGGGTAGGTGATTATTGTGTAGGGGGGATAGAAGGGGGTGATTTTGCTGTGAGGTGCTGGTGGGAGGGGAAGGGTAGGTGGTTATTGTATAGGGGGGATAGAAGGAGGGGTGATTTTGATGTGAGGTGTTGGTGGGAGGGGAAGGGTAGGTGGTTATTGTGTAGGGGGGATAGAAGGAGGGGTGATTTTGATGTGAGGTGTTGGTGGGAGGGGTAGGGTAGGTGTGTGGACGATCTAGTAGTTATTGTGTAGGGGGGCTAGAAGGAGGGGTGATTTTGCTGTGAGGTGCTGGTAGGAGGGGAAGGGAGGGGTGGGCAGTATTTGGAGATGTGATTGGGGAGGAGGAGGAGCAAAGAAGGGAAGGCAGGAAATACGCATTGTCGCTTCAAGGTTGAATGTCGACAGTATGTGTTTTCTTTCTACATGAACCCCCCTCTCCCCCCTTTCCTTCTCTCTCTCTCTCTCTCTCTCTCTCTCTCTCTCTCTCTTCTCTCTCTCTCTCTTCTCTCTCTCTCTCTCTCTCTCTCTCTCTCTCTCTCTCTCTCTCTCTCTCTCAGGCTAAAAATATATTCCTTTCAATATTGCGTCATTGATTTCATGTCTTTCTCATGTTCACCCACGTCTTCCTCCTCCTTCCTTCCCTTCCTTCCCTCCCCCCCATCTTCCTTCCTCCTCCTTTCCTCCAGTATTCCATCTCCCATTTGGTACAGGATGGAGGAAGGGAAGGAGGAAAGGGAGAGAAGGAGGGTGGGCCTTGAAGACTTCGTTTGTCGCTGAAAGGAGCTGCTTCCGGTTGAGAGAGAGAGAGAGAGAGAGAGAGAGAGAGAGAGAGAGAGAGAGAGAGAGAGAGAGAGAGAGAGACAGATACGCCGCTTGATTAAAGATTATTGATAGGAAATATAAAGGACGATCTAGTACCTTGAGAAAAAGTAAAACATACACCGTTTAATTAAAGGTTTCATAGAGGAGATGTCTAGGGCGATCTTATAGTACCTTGAGACGTTGAGAAAGAGAGTGAGTGGTCGTTAGACGCGGCGGGGGAGACTTCCGGTGGTGTGAAGTTCTTGAGGAGGTGGAAGGAGAAGAAAAGGAGCAGTGGGAGGGAGAGGGAGGATGAAAAATAAATAGAATGTAGAAAAAAGTATGAAAAGCAGGCAAGAATACTTTAAAGAATTGAGAAAGTAAGACCTTAGATATAACTTCAGAGTGTGTGTGTGTGTGTGTGTGTGTGTGTGTGTGTGTGTGTGTGTGTGTGTTTGTGTGTGTGTGTGTGTTTGTTTATGTGAATGTCCACGCGACGCAAATCCCACAAATGCGCGGGAAAGGAAGGAAAAAATATACTATAAAAAAAGATAGATGGTTTGTTTACTGATGACGTCATGGGAAGAACTGGAACAATAGCGCGGCGGACAGCAGGCACGCACACACACACGTAGCAGGCGGGTTCCCCACTGACAGAGGAAATGTAGCTTTTGTAGTAGTTGTATAGTAGTAATAGTAGTAGCTTTAGTAGTAGTTGTAGTAGTAATAGTAGTAGCTTTAGTAGTATGTTTTGTAGGAGTTGTAGTAGTAGTAGGGAGTTTCTATCGTATTACTATTGTTGATATAATACATTGGATATTACTGTAGCATTATTAGTATTAACAACATAAATAGCATACAAGAAAGGCAGGAAGCAGCAGAAAATGGGATTAGTTGCTGTCGAATTGGGTTGTGATTAAGGCATTGAGAGATTCCCTGGGTATTGGTGGGTTTTTTTAAGACATATTTGTAGCTCCGGAAGGGATGTATGGACGGAGAGGACCAGGGAGGGTTTGGTCTATGTTCCTTCATGGGGGTGGGGGAGGGGGGGGAGGGGATAATCTACAAACCCCCTCCTTCCTCCTCTACCACATCTCTGCGTCCTTTCCTCCTTCTTCAACTCCCATCCTCTTCCTCCATATCCTCAATGGGCTGATGTGTGTGTGTGTGTGTGTGTGTGTCGTGCACGTGGTCGGCTCTGCGTGTTAAAGTTTTTGTTATTGGTTGTGGTGGTGGTGGTAATGATACATATGGGAATCTTTCTTCTTTTATTTTGTTATTTAGATTATTAGACTCGCTGTCATGAACACTGATGATCAATGAGCTGCATCTTAAATGGTCGGTCTTTTGTGTGTGCGTTTGTGTTTGTGACGTGTGTGGGTGTGTTTGTGACGTGTGTGTGTGTGTGTGTTTGTGACGTGTGTGTGTGTGTGTGGAATTCTAGTCTTGTAGACGCAGGAGGATCAGGTTGCCTTTTATTTACATTGGCATTAGATGTTCGGTGATTAGCACAGTCGCTGCGGTCGAGTTCGGAATCCTCTATGAGCTTCAGGAATCCTTATTTGCTTCACTCAGAGCTGATTCGTTTTCTGGCCTCGCTTCGTCCTCACCATCGGCGCAAAGTGTTGACGCCTATATGGACTGAGACGCCTGTTCGAGGGGTTAGACTAGAATGAATAAACTCGACTTGGTTTTAAGCAAGTGACTACAATGCCTGGCCATGGTCGGAGCTTCGCGTGGAATTGATTTGTTGCGGCCAAGGACTCTTAAAACCTGTTGCTTCATTCTTTTCGGCGTCTCTCGTTTATTGATTCGAAGTGGGGGTTTCGGGGCTGCGAGATGCGCTCTGGCGTGTCGACAAGATATGCATCGACGCGTCCCACTCCTTCGTTGAGAGAGAGAAAGAGAGAGAGAGAGAGAGAGAGAGAGAGGAAATCTTAGCTAATCATTTAACGTCGATTTGTCAGGAAACGAGCACTTGAAATTACTTTCTCTCTCTCTCTCTCTCTCTCTCTCTCTCTCTCTCTCTCTCTCTCTCTCTCTCTCTCTCTCTCTCTCTCTCTCTCTCTCTCTCTCTCTCTCTCCATGGTCATTCATTCCTCCTTCCTCCACCACTTCCTCTCTTTTTTTTTCTTGTTTCCTTTCTTGACCAGCCAACCGCAGATCCATATAACGTCTCCTGGGCTGATGGGCGAAAGAGGAGGAAGCGGAGGAATAGGAGAGCAGGAAGAGAAAGAGGAGGAGGAGGGGAAGGACGAGAAAGGAGAGTAGAGAAAAAAGACAAGAGGTTCGATTCTCTCTCTCTCTCTCTCTCTCTCTCTCTCTCTCTCTCTCTCTCTCTCTCTCTCTCTCTCTCTCTCTCTCTCTCTCTCTCTCTCTCTCTCTTTCTCTCTTTCTCTCTTTCTCTCTCTCTTTCTCTTTCTCTTTCTCTTTCTCTCTCTCTCTCTCTCTCTCTCTCTCTCTCTCTCTCTCTCTCTCTCTCTCTCTCTCTCTCTCTCTCTCTCTCTCTCTCTCTCTCTCTCTCTCTCTCTCTCTCTCTCCACCGGAAGCAGATCTTAGTTTACAGAGACGGGGTACCGGAAGTCTTGGGGGGAGGGAAACTTCCGGTCTGCGACGTGGGGTGCCATCTGGAAGAGTGTTGGGGGGGGCGGGGGGGGAGTGAAGTCTATTTATTCATGATAAGATTTTTCGATCGTCAAGGTATGAAGTAAAACGACACTCTTATTACCTTATCATCATTGGGTTTTTTTTTTCTCTTCGTATTGTTGGTGTTTATGTTGCAAGGTTGTGATGTTCTTTACTAGTATTGAATGAAATTGGTGTGTGTGTGTGTGTGTGTGTGTGTGTCTGTGTGTGTGTGTGTGTTGTCAACTTTCACTTCCTCTAATTATCTTCTTTGTTCTCTTCTTGTTACATTTTCATTCATGCATTCAAGTTCATTTTCTTTTTTCCATCTTTTTCACTTTAATGTTTTAACGTTCACTTCCTTTCCCTCCCACCCCACCCCACTTTTTTTTCCATGTTTCTTTTTTCACGCACATTTCAAGCCTTGTTTTTCTAAGCTCGTTCAGTTAAGTCCACCTGCTACTTCCGGTGAGAGCTAAGAGATTTTCCTTCAGTCAACTCACGCAGTCAGTCAAAATACCCACTTGAGTAATCAGTTAACGATCCAGTCAATCAGTAAATCATTCAGTCAAATAAGGCGATATATATCAAGAAAGTGACGTATTTTAGTTAATCAGTCAATCAGTCGGTCTTTATAGTCAATTGAGAGAGAGAGAGAGAGAGAGAGAGAGAGAGAGAGAGAGAGAGAGAGAGAGAGAGAGAGAGAGAGAGAGAGAGAGAGAGTAATGGCCAAAGACGTCGTGATAAACCGGAAGGAAAGGGAGACATACTGTTGATATGAGGAGTAAATATTTACCTCAAGTGAGCATTGAATGAAAAGGACCGACCTGTCTCCATTCCTCCCTCATCACCACCACCACCACCACCTCCCGAGCACCATCTGTCAGTCCCGCAACGATTCTCTCTCTCTCTCTCTCTCTCTCTCTCTCTCTCTCTCTCTCTCTCTCTCTCTCTCTCTCTCTCTCTCTCTCTCTCTCTGCACTTGTTTCTTCCTCAACTAACTGTCGCTGCATCTTCAAGAAATCCAGTCAATCCAATCAAGATGAACAAGAACACTAGGTATATAAAAAAGTATAATAACAAAAATAAATCAGAATTGTAACCATAATCGCGTTCAGAATTCACTTATATTATCATGGCATTTGATTTTGGTCAGTGTGTGTGTGTGTGTGTGTGTGTGTGTGGGGAGAGGTGGGTGGAAGAAGGTCGTTATTATTATTATCATTTCTGGCGGGAGGGCAATAATTATAGGTAATGACGCAGTACACGAAGAAAGGAGTTAAGGCGAGAGTAATCAGTGCGGCGAGTGACTGAAAAAGAAAAGTGCGTTGAGCGAAACTTATAGAGAAAAAAGCCGTTGTGTGTGTGTGTGTGTGTGTGTGTGTTTGGTGTGTGTGTGTGTGTGTGTGTGTGTGTGTGGAAGGTTCATGTTTAGGCTGTCATTAACAAAAAGTTCATTATTCTCTATTCCAATCTAAGGCGTCATTTCTTGTTATAATCAGTTCTTGTCTTTGTTGTACAAATCTACGTATCCTTTTGCTCATCCTGTGATAAACCTTCAACCACATTACAGCTGAGATTTCAAGTCACCCAGTTTCCGGTGGGTTTAAGGTTATGGTAATGAGGGGGGGGATACCGGAAACTGGGGGGGGGGGGTTGTAGGTGGAAATGTAGGACAGTTTTTTCGTTATTTTTTTGTACTGTGCATGTAGGAGGTGGTAATACACATCACTATTAATAACTTGAGACCCAGAACGTAATTTTTAGTGTAATTTGGGTAACATTAGATGATTTGTAGTGAATATATGCAATATTTTATAGATATAACCTGTTTAGTATCCTTGTCGACTAATTAATTTGGTATATTAAGTAAAGTTACTTATTGTAATTTTATGGCTCAACAACATACAATTATTTACAGCTAAGGAAAGATCTTGGTGTGAAGGGGGTATAATAACTTGAAAATTATGATCTGGTACTACAAATGTTAAGCTTCGGAGTTAAAATGCCTATTGGTTTTGCTACATAATAGAACACTTGAGAATTCCGTGGAAATATTAATGAGTACTCCAATTATTAATACATCTGTTATCGTATGTTATTTTAGGAGTGTTGTTTATCTATACTTCCCTCGCTCCCCTTCAAAGCTATTTATACTTATCGCAGCCTTAAAAGGGCGCCACGATAATGCATTCAAATTCATATCCTTTCGTATTTGTTTATCATTTTCCAGCTCACTGCTGCTCCTCTTTCCGCCTGACAGTGTTCGTATTCTGACTCAGGCTTTGGCTTAATGGACTCCTTCAGGGCACGCAGCTCCCACCCTTACTGTTAACCCCTTCACGGCCAGATCTTTCCTTTGCTATATAATAAAAATTGTCTGTTGTTAACCATAAAATAACGGAAAGTAACTAAATAAACCAAATTAGCTACTCGACAGGATACTAAGCAGGTCATAGCTATAAAATATTGCTTATATTCACTAAAAATCATCTAATGGTAGCTAAATTACAAAAGAAATTACGTTCTGGGTCTCAAGGGGTTAACTGTTCTTGCTGGTTTTCGAACGTGCATAAACATGGGTGTTAAAAATAGCTGAGTAGACCAAGCAGGGGAGGTTTATAGGGATGTGTGATGTTTGTTATTGTCCCCCCTCCCCCTTCCCCCCCACACACCTGCATTCAGTCACCTCATAAAAAGGGGCTGCTATTACACGTGATAGTTCGGGTTTATACGAACTTTGAGAAGACCAGAAGGAGGAGGAGGATACGCAGTTGAGTCGTTATCACAACATCTCGAGTGTAAGAGTAAAAGCCCACATTATGAAATTAAACATGAGTGATAACAGAATTAGATTAAGAAAATATAATGTGTGGAGTAATAAATAGCTTTTTTTAGAGCCATGACACGCGAGCTTTGTACATGGAAGGTGATTATGATGAGTAAAAACAAGTAAATATAAAACTCGAAATAACTCGTAACAAATCGTTTCAGTCAATGAGAATAGGTTATTTTGTACTAACAAAATAAAGGAAGAATCTGTATTATTATTAGTGGAAGTAGTAAGATTGTGGTAGTGCTGAACAAAATTAAGCTTCTTTGAATACGTACGTTTTTATTAACGTTTGCCATATCATTCTCTCTCTCTCTCTCTCTCTCTCTCTCTCTCTCTCTCTCTCTCTCTCTCTCTCTCTCTCTCTCTCTCTCTCTCTCTCTCTCTCTCTCTCACACACACACCACACACACACCACACACACACACACACACCACACACAACACACACACACACACACACACACACACACACACCACACACACACAACACACCAACACACCACACACACACTTATCTGCAGGCTGGGATATCAAGACTTATGGGGGAAGCATGCTAGGGAAGGGGAGCCAGACCGTCCACGCTGGTTAAAAAGAAAGTGCCAACCCGCTACCGTGCTGGGCATCTGGCATCACCCGCGCCCCTCGCCCATGACGTCACGGTGCAGAGAGAGAGATATAGTGATTATTTCAAAGATCATGCATTTCATCACAAACCACTCTCTCTCTCTCTCTCTCTCTCTCTCTCTCTCTCTCTCTCTCTCTCTCTCTCTCTCTCTCTCTCTCTCTCTCTCTCTCTCTCTCTTTCTCTTTACACCACAAGAACAAGGATTATTTATTACCAGCACGAGGGAGAGAGAAATGAAGGAAGAGGAGGGAGGAAGGGAGAGGGAATGAGCTAGTAATCTTATCTTCTGTTCCTCCCACTTCCGGTCTCTGCAGTTGCAAGTTATTTTTTTCGGGTGGGTGTTTGTGTGTGTGTGTGTGTGTGTGTGTGTGTGTGTGTGTGTGTGTGTGTGTGTGTGTGTGTGTGTGTGTGTGTGGTTATCTCTCCCTTCCTCTGTTACGAGAGAGAGAAAGAGAGAGAGAGAGAGAGAGAGAGAGAGAGGAGAGAGAGGAGAGAGAGAGAGAGAGAGGAAGCAGGGAGGAATAAAAACTGGGAGGAAGAGGGAGGGATGGCCACGTGATGCAGGATTTTCTTTTCTCTCTCTCTCTCTCTCTCTCTCTCTCTCTCTCTCTTCTCTCTCTCTCTCTCTTTCTCGTGGGTGGTGGTGGCATGCTCACACGTGACTCACTGAGGAACGTGATTCATCTTCGTTCAATTTTTAATACCATGAGGCGGCGAAACTGTGACAGTGAGAAGGAAGGAAGGCTAGAGCGTTTAAACCTCGTGTAGTATATTGTGGGAGAGACTTCATCCTCTCACTAGATTTCATTTACATTCAGGTGATGACACTCCTTATACAAAAAATAAAAATGCAATAGATAGATAGGTAATAACTGTCTTCTGATTTTCTCTCACATCGAACATGATATAAAAATTTCACATCTTTTTCTTTTTCTTCTTATTAATATATTTTACTTTTGCCATCTGGGTCACTGACTTGAGTGAGTAAAACCTGAAATTAGGAAGAACGGTGACGGAATATTCTATTATCCACACACACACATATGTACGTTTTTTTTATGTGTGTGTGTGTGTGTGTGTGTGTGTGTGTGTGTGTGTGTGTGTGTGTGTGTGTGTGTGTGTGTGTAGATGTGTGCGCCTGTGGCTTTGACTCATGTGTATTTCTGGCCGCACGACTCTGTGTGTGTGTGTGAATCAGAGGTGCGTACACAGCTCAAACGTACATGCGAGTTCTTTGAAGTGTCAGCGTTTGGGAAGGAGGGAGGGAGGGAGGGAGGAAGCAAGGCGGTGGTGGGAGGGAGGTATGCGTTGGGAGGAGACTTAAGTAATTGTGTTTTTAAGGTAGTAGTAGTAGTAGTAGTTTAATAGTAGTAACAGCAATAACGACAGCAATAATAATGTTAATACGCTTGTCCATTATATTCATGCCCTCGTTCATCTATCTGTGCGTTGCAGTGTATTGGGTCAACATAAAAACAGTCCTTTTACAAAAATCAAACATGCGTGCCAGAATATCTACACAATCAGTGATGAAACTAAATATACTACAGAGAATAAACAGGAAAATAATCTCAGTCGTCATTTCGTCACAACTTATAAATAATATTAAATCTTAGGTATTCGTTATCGTCATTTTTATATAGTATCGTGCGCGCTATTGAAGGGAGTATCCGTGTCTTCCTTCCGTGGCTGCAGAGACTGACCTTTACGCGGGGGTTCAGTTGAAGGTCACGTGGATTTGTTTACAATGAACGGCACACCTGCTGTAATTACATGGCTCAGGTGAACACTGCGCCAGGTGATTTGTTTCCAGGTAATGATCATTAGTGAAGTTTTTCAGTCCTCTCTCTTTCTTTCTCTCTATCTCTCTCTCTTTCTTTCTCTCTATCTCTCTCTCTTTCTCTCCCCCCTCGAGCGGAGATGGGTGGCAGAATCATGTTTAGTAATAGATATTTTCAGAGAGGAAATAATTACGTCCCACCCCAATATAACGTTCGCCTCATTCCATCAAAATTTAACGAAGAGGGCGTTGCGACTTGTGAGAGATTGAGCCGTTTCGCTTCATGCACTTTCATGTTGAGAATTCTCCTCCTCGTACTCCTCCCGTTGCTACTTTCACTAGCTGGCGAGCCCTCACGTGTCGGGAGCTAATTCTGTCCCCTCACTCACGTCCGCCGCCATTTAAGATGCAGTAGACTTCATAAAACCCGCTACGTAACACACGGCAACTGATGGGGTTCGCTTATGTAAATCTAGCGTGTGTGTGTGGCTACTACCTGACAGGAAACTTTGATGCTAAGGATCAGGGCAATAAATGTTACTTCTCCACTTCGTCCTAATCAATGAAAAGTAGTAAAAGTAGTTTGTAGCAGAAGCACCATCAGTAACTCCTAGTATTGGCAATGGACCAGCGACGCGGTGTTGCTGACTTGGTGGAAATTTTTATGTGACAGTTTGTGATTTACTTTGTATTATTGTGTGCTTGTACCCAGTGGCTGGTGTATTTCTGTCCCACCAACAACTATATCCGTTGTGCGTCCTTCCTATTCAGTTTGGTCGAGACATTGAGGGAAGAGAGGGAGGGAGGGAGCCTGTTGTGTCTGGAGTTTATTTTTGATATATTATGTGTAGTCTTTACGTCGGTCTGGGGTCAAGTGTGGTTAGGAATATATGCATAATGGTTGCATAATGTTTAGGCAGCAGTGTAAACGTTTGGAGTGTTGATTTTGAGGTGTCGTAACTCCCTTATTTTGGTCGGTGGTAAGTTTGGTAATGACGGTGGGGGTAGTGGGGGTCGTGTGTTTATGTTGTGGTGGGGCCAGGGAGGGACAGAGGGGAGGAGGAGTGTTGTTGTGGTGGTGGTGGTGGTGCATTGTGTCAAGGTTATGAACATGAGGTATTGTAGTGCTATATAGTGTGTATGTGTGTGTGTGTTGCTAACTGTTTGTTTTGGTGTTGCAGACGAGGCCCGGGAGTCTGGCGTGGGCGTGTTGGTGCATTGCCTGGCCGGCATCTCCCGCTCCGTCACCATCACCGTCGCCTACCTCATGTACAAGAAGAAGTTCAACCTCGAGGAAGCCTACGAGTACGTGCGCGTCAAGAAGGCCAACATCGCGCCCAACTTCAACTTCATGGGCCAGCTTCAGGACTTCCAGCAGCAGCTCAACCTGTCGCCTCACAAATGTCAGTGTGTGGACACCTGTCGCTGTCGCCACCTGCACTTCCTTACCCCCGCCCGCACCTCCCCGGACTCCGGCATCGAGTTTGATCGGTTTTCATGAGGACTGACCCCCGCTGCCTCCACGCCCGCCGGCGGCTTTCCCGGGCTGAGTGCATGCTCGCCCCAGCCACCATCCTGGCCGCCCGCGGGTTTGCAGGCAGTGGCTACCCTCCCGCCCACATCGGCTTGCTCTTCCCACGAGGGAGAGGCGGAGGAAGAGGAGGATAAGGAGAAAGGGAATGAGAAGGAGGAAGGAGCCGCCGCCCTTGACCCCTCTCACCAGTGACCTCGGTCCACACGGGCCACCCATGTGCCAAAGGTGGACTGGTGACCCACCCCGCCCGGCCGCCGCCCCGGGGCCACCCACCCACCAGGCGGTGCCCCACCCATGGGCTCCCAGGTACAAATTTCTTGACGAGTGATCTCGCTGTTGTTGTGGGCGGCCCGGGCAGGGAGGAGGCGCCACGCCGCTGACAAAAGTGTTTATTTTTCGAGACAGATTGTGAAGTGACGCGAGCGAGCGGCTGGTGACATGGCGTGTGTGCCACAGACAGTGTCCGGGACCAGCAGCGCACCGGGCCAACTCAGACAAAAAGTTTATATTATAACACAAAGTAAAGAAAAATATTGTGTAATAGATCTCAAAAGAAAAGAAGTATTTTCGTACCCGATAAGAGCCATGAGCGTGAGCCCATCGCACAGTCCGTGTTTATTTTTTCGATAGACTTCGTGAGACTGAGAGCGGCGTTTTATTTTCAAAGACGATGAGTTGCGTCAGGGAGAGTGCTGCCCCCCCCCCCCCCCCTCGACCCCTGGGCCCAGCAGGCAGCAGGTGAAGCAGGGGGCGCCGCCGAAGCTGCTGCTCCAGAAATCAACACAGTCACATTGTTGTAGGCTTTGCACAAAATTACGTTAACTCACACATAACGTAAGAGGGACCCAGGCTAGTGCCGCGGGGCAGGGAGGGGCGGGGCGGGGAGCAACCTGCCCTCCACCCACACACGGAGCCCCGCCCCCGGCCCCACCCTGCCCCCGCCGCCCTTCAAGAGTGACCCAGGGGCGCCACACTCCGGGAGAAGGACCCACAACATTCGCACAACGTAAAGAGATATAATTGTTGGTCTCTTACAATGCTTACTACTTCATACCAGTGTCGCCGCGTGACTTAAGTGCCTTGAATGAACTGGTTTTACCTTCCCGCGTCCCGCAAAGGAGATAAACAGGTGTACATAGTGATAGACTGCATGCGGACGTGGTTATGTTTCTTTATTGTTCGTTTTCTCTTAGTCTTCTTTGTCATCACTTAGACGAAACAAAACTTAGTTAATTGAAAACAACAACAACCCAGTGTGGTCGATGCGGTACTAACCAGCCAACCAGTTTCATTATTATTATTATTGTTGTTATTATTATTATTATTATTATTATTATTATTATTATTATTATTATTATTATTATTATTATTATTATTATTATTATTATTATTACACCCATCTGTTATTCCATCCATCCATCCATCCAGACCCCACCCGCCCACTAGCCCGCTCCCCCACCACCTCGCCCTCACTACCACCACCCAAATAAGCTTGTACTGAAAGACATTTGATTTACTTTGATTTGTGTAAACATGACAAGACTCTCAATCAACATAGATACTGCATTAGAAAGAGAGAGAGAGAGAGAGTTGCTCATTTTGATGTCAGTGTTGTTGTAACATTGTTGGTGGCGTTAGACAAAAAATCTTTTCCTTCCTGTCGGGGTGTGTAGCAATAATCCCCCAACTCATAAAGCGGATTTCCTTTACATTTTTTTCACACCCGCAATGGGAAGCTTCGATCAACAGATACATTAGTAGACGTTTGTGCTCAAGGTTAAACTTTTATCGCCTTGTTTGTCCCTTCATCCTGTTTATTCAAGTTCTGTGTCGTAGAACAAAAACAGAGCTACAGTGCAAGCATAGAAAAAAAAAAATAGCCGGCTTAATGTGGCGCGTATGTATGTGTTTGAATGGTATCAATACAACAAGCGTAGACTAGTACTCCATCTAATAGCGCGTGCACACACACACACACACACACACACACACACACACACACACACACACACACACACACACACACACACACACACACGGAAGGGTGAACGAAAAGTTGCAGGGACTTGTTTTGATATTCGGCCAGACTTGTTCTTACAAAGTGTGTGGCGGCGGTGGTGGTGGCGTCAGAATTTGAATGTCGTGCATTTTGTATACACACGAGACGCATTTTGCTATATGCTGTT
>JACEEZ010002857.1:35000-55000 GCA_016584305.1 Chionoecetes opilio | reverse complement strand
AGAGACCCTACGTATACAGAGACCTCTTATACAGAGACCCTACGTATACAAAGACCTCTTATACAGAGACCCTACGTATACAAAGACCTCTTATACAGAGACCCTACGTATACAGAGACCTCTTATACAGAGACCCTACGTATACAGAGACCTCTTATACAGAGACCCTACGTATACAGAGACCTCTTATACAGAGACCCTACGTATACAGAGACCCTACGTATACAGAGACCTCTTATACAGAGACCCTACGTATACAGAGACCCTACGTATACAGAGACCTCTTATACAGAGACCCTACGTATACAGAGACCTCTTATACAGAGACCCTACGTATACAAAGACCTCTTATACAGAGACCCTACGTATACAGAGACCTCTTATACAGAGACCCTACGCCACACTACCGAGGCGCGTGTGTGACCTCCTGGGACCCTCGGTGGGCAACGTTCAGCTCGCCCCGTGGATGCGATGGGTCCCCAGCCTTCCAAGCAAGCTGCCTGCAATATCCCACATTCCTTCATAGTGTTGCTGTTATTGTTACCTCCTTTCACTACTGTCACACACAATTTCCCCAGGTATGTGTATGTAGGTAGGGGTGGGTTGTAACTTGTAAGAAGGCACCAACCTTTTCCTGCATCACTATGAACAGTGTGTGTATGTGTGTCACAGTGTGTGTATGTGTGTGTGTGTGTGTGTGTGTGTGTATGTGTGTGAAGGATTTTATAGTTGGATAGCTGTGAATAAATAATAATAATAATAATAAGTTCATTCTCACCCGAAGGCATACAGGGAAAACAACAACATAATACATAATACATGAGAGAAAGAACTTAAGTACTAAAGCAAAAGAAGATAACTATATATATGATGACGAATAAAAAAGTTTTGCCGGTGCGTGCGTATCAGTTATTCGCCGGGCAAGGGTAAAGAAGCGCGGAGCGGACTGACAGTTTTCAATAGCACATCAGAAGCCTGGTTGCTGAGCAGCGCCGGTGGAGGAACTAAACCCTTCATACCTTCAACACTGGCTGAATAACAAAGTCGTCAACAGCACTTCATAAGCAAGGGTGTTGAGTAGAGCTAGCCACTAAATTAGCGGTAAGTTATATTCGCGAATACACATTTTAAGTCCTTTTAAAGACAGAACTGTTATGAATATGTAATGCCAATTTTTGTATTTACATTAATCACTTAATATCCAGCATGTTTGTGAAAGTTGTATCATCAAGGTAATTAGCGCGAAATTTTTCCAGCAAAATTGTAGCAGTCATGGCAAGGTGGGCGCGTGACTGAGTATCAGAACGGACACAGAGATAAACACACAGAGATAAGAGTTCGAAAATGTCACCAGCAAACAAATTGGAAAAGAAAAGTGCAAATTACCTTCAATAAATTATTTATTTATACATACATGCTATATATACATGTAAAGACTACTGTAGTCGTCTTTGTAGTAGAGTAGTCTTAGTAGTAGAGTAGTCTTTGATACATGCTACATACATATACATGTCATGACCAGACAGTACAGAGCTTGTTAACAGTCTTCAATATGACACTATATTATAAAGCCTGGTTGTTGAGCAGCGCCGGTGGATGAGCTCATACCGAAATTAGTATTGTTATATTCGGGAACATAATTATTTAGTGTCCTTGCAGAGAGAACTGATGAAAATATAAAGCCGATATTTTTATTTACAAAAATCATCACATATCTAGCATGCATTTATGAGTTATTAAGGGATTGATCGATTTAATGCCCCCCAAAAAAAAGGTGAAATGTGCCAGACATCAGAGGTCATAGGGCACAGGAGGCTGGGCTGACACACCGCACCACTACTCTGGACAACATCCCTGAAACAATGACCACAAGTAATTAAAGACTGATCAAAGCAATGCAGAATACACAAATGTACAAAATACAATAGACAGAAACAAGTACTGTAATAAACAAGACATTTTGTTCTTGATTTATTTCCATGTTGTTAAGGTGAATATAAACTATAAGGGATCCCATGGCACTTACAAAACACCTGTCATCACATTCTTGTAAGTATTGCGGGTGAAAGTTTTAAGAGTACAAAAGGGTATAAAGTAAAGATGTGTTTTTACCATGGCTGTTCAACGTATCTTTGAAAGTAGTAGTGAGAGATATGAAAGCAATGGTTGGTGGTTATGCTGGAATTGAAATGAGTGCAGATAACATAGAGGATGTTACTTTCTAGTCAACAAATTGAACTCTGAAATCCCATACGTTATACATCTCATACCTAACCCTCTGCACACCCTGTCAAGCTCCTCTCACTGTCCAACATGTCCTAATATCCTGCCCCCATCTTACTAATGCCCGTTCCAGTTCCTTCCCTCATTTGTCCTCCCTGTCTTGCAGACATTCTCCCGGAATTCCCCTCCTTCTCCCTGGAAAATTTAACCTCCTTCCTCCAACAAATCCACATCCTGCATCTGATCTAACCATCCTGCTGTAACATTCCGTTCTTTACCCTTCCCTCACCGTTTCACTATTTTCTAAAACCCCTACCCTTTTTATGCTTTGCCATAGTGCCATGTGACCTCTGATGTCTGGCACATTCACCTTTTTTGGCATTAAATCAATCAATCATACTTAACCTAACCTAATCTTGATGTCACATTTACACTACCCAGGGTCCGATTTAAGCCAATTGTACTGATTGCCCCGTTTGACTTTGATTTATGGGAGATCTAAACTTACAGAGCATGTGGCCCCTTGTCTGTAACTCACCATGCTATGTGCCTCTCAGCACCACGCATGTCTGCTCAACACATCAAAGTAATTTTTGTTCACTTTAACAGAAAAGCTCACAGCTCATCATCAGCCTCTTGGATTACACGAGACATTCCCAGGTGGTCGTGCCCTGCAAAGGGGGCGGGGTTTTGTTGTGGCAGTTTAGCCCCCAGGGTTTCTCTTCTTTGCAGCCCCTGGGGAATCATCCCGTGACAGCCGCCACTATGAAGGCCATGTGGGAAAACCCGGTCCAGGCCACGGCATATCTTAGGAGCTCGGGGCTGTTCGGCCAGGCTGCCTGAGGAACAACAACATATGAGACACATGGATTGATTCTAATGAGTGGCTTCCACGTGTTGAGTGTATCTAGAATTGTCCGCACCAATAATGATGTTAAAGGTTGGAGGATACATATACACATATATAATGTATCAATGCTTATTGCAATTGGATAGGTTAGGGATTTATACCTCTCCATGGTTAGACTGCATCAAAAAAATTTGTGATGAATGTGGTATGTCAGGTATGTGGTTGTTGCAAGATGTCCCTAAAATGGGTTAAAAAGGCTGTGGAATTGAGATTGAAAGACCAGTGGATTACAACTTGGCATGACAACTTAGTAACAAAATCTTTATGTAATAACTATAAGCTGTTTCAGCTAGATTATGGCATGGAATGGTACATTGTAAAATTACAGAAGAGCAGCCAAATCATGGTGACTAGATTAAGAACTAGTAATAACAGATTGCCTGTAAATGCTGGCAGATATCAAGGTGTAAATAGAGAAGACCGGATATGTAACAAGTGTGACGCTGGTGTTGTAGGAGATGAGTTTCATGTCCTTTTGAGTGCAGTAACAGTGAAATTGTGAGGTTACGTGACATGTATATACCAAACTATTATACATATAAGCCAACATGTTTCAAATATGTTTCATTGATGCACAACACCAATGTAAATGTCACTTAAGAATTTATCTTTATTTTTGAGGTCAGTGCTAAATAAGTTTAGAGGAGTATTATGTATAGTTAGTCATCAGACTTTTCCAATTATTTTTCCCTGATACCTATTTTTTTTTTTTCGTTTAGTTATGTAACATTGTATTTGTATGATTTAAATTGTTGAATCCTGTGGGAGCTGTGCTCCATACTTTTTTATAAAGTCTGAGCTTACCTAATAAATTCAATTCAATTCATACCCTTGTCAGCTCACATTTTATTTAATGAGGTTAACTGACTTTCTCATAAGTGAAGAGGTGGCAAGAAATTGTGGATTGAAGGAGCCGAGTACAGTGGTGAGAGTAAGGCGATAGAGGTGGTTTGGGCACGTGAAGAGGAAAGAAGGTGGTGAGGCATTGGGGAGAGCTGTTAGCGTGGAAGTTCCAGGTCGCCGTCCACCGGGCAGGCCAAGGAAGACATGGAGGCCGTGTGTTGAAGAGGATCTGGCAGCATTGGCCATTGCAGAAGTTGAGGCAACGAATAGAGATAGTTGGAAGCGTATCATCGGCTTTCTAACCTCATAAAATTATGGGAAAAAACTGTCGTTAAACAGAAAAAAGAAGAACGGACTCTCTCGCCTTAGATCCCTTGAGAATGCCTTGTGTAAAGAAAATAGTCTGGAGCAGAATAATTCAACCCTTGTCCTGGTTTCCTTATCCATCGTTCAATACTAGTCCTGCCATTTCTACACATATTGAGCTCCAACATTAACCCCTTGAGGCCCAGAACGTAATTTCCATTGTAATTTGGCTACCATTAGATGATTTTTAGTGATTATAAGCAATATTTTATAGATATGACATGTTTAGTATCCTTGTCGACTAACTAATTTGGTATATCAAGTAATTTTTCGTAATTTTATGGCTCGACAACATACAATTTTTTATAGCAAAGGAAAGATCTGGGCGTGAAGGGGTTAATTACCTTTGAAATGTGACATGAATCTCCACAACTTCACCGCTCAAGATGTGTTGGGCCGTCTAAGGTTTGCACGGCGTCAAGTCTTTGGCGAAGGCTGTGGAGGAGGAGAGCCGTGGCCACCGACACATTGAGGCACTGCAGGTGGGGGTGGAGGGTCCGGCCGGGCGCTATGTTCACCACTGTATGGCACATCTGCTGCAGCTCAGGTGTGATGCCCTTCCCCTCATTACCTGGGGGATAAGAACATAAGAAAATAAGGAAGCTACAAGAGGCCGTGAGACCTACACGAGGTAGTTCCTGTTACTTAACACTACCTACATCCACCTTTCATCCCCATCCATGAATTTATTTAGCCTCCCTTTAAAGCTCTCTAATGACTCCCCACTAACTACCTGTCTACCTGGGAATCCTTTGATGGAGGTGTAGAGAGAGGGGGTCACCTTACACAACATTTTGCTTATTGCTATCTTATGTATTGGTGGAAAATATAATACAGTAGCATAACTGACAAAAATACCCAATAAATCAAGTACAAAATTAGAAAAAAAAACAATGCCTAATATAAAATAAAAACTTAATTAGGTCAAACCTGCAAAATACATACTGATGATGCTCAGTTGTATGATATAAACCATGTGGAAATGAGACAAGCATTAACCCCTTGAGGCCCAGAACGTAATTTCCATTGTAATTTGACCACCATTAGACGATTTTTAATGACTAAGTAAAAATGTATAGATATGACCTGTTTAGTATCCTTGTCCACTAACTATTTTGGTATATTAAGTTAGTTTTTGTAATTTTATGGCCAACAACAGACGATTTCATATAGCAATGGAAAGATAAGATAAGATTTTCATCCTATCTAGACACTTTGCAAGTACCAACTACAAGGTTATTGACTATACAAAGCGCCGCCACGTCAGCACGAACTAGGCGGACTCGAACCGCTGACCGAATGCACAGGGACGCTGCACATAGCAATGGAAAGATCTGGGTGTGAAGGGGTTAAATGCCTGTTACTTTTGATTGGTTATCTTTGTATGAACAGAATGATGCAGTTTTCTCTATACATATCAAGTGAAAAAAAATAATTCTGACAAATCACATTTACCTTTCATATTCAAAAGAAAGTATTATGAGAGTCAATACAAAGACAAGTGAGAGACATGATATCTGGCACTTAAAACCTACACATTTGATCTGACCCACACACACAATTCCATTACAAAAACTGATATCAATGTAGAAACGACAAACTCAACATAACTGCAGGCATTAACCTTCACGCCCAGGTCTTTCCATGGCTATAAAAAATTGTCTGTTGTTAGCCATAAAATTACGAAAGGTAACTTAATATACCAAATTATTTAGTGGACAAGGACAGTAAACAGGTCATATCTATTAAATATTGCTTATGTACACTAAACATCGTCTAATGGTCCCCAAATTACAATGGAAATTACGTTCTGGGCCTCAAGGGCCCAGCCAGGATTAAGAATTATGCAGGATTAAGAAAACACTTGGAGGGGATTAAAAAGGGGTGTGGAATGAAGGGGATGAAAGGTTCCAAGGTTAATGCAGTCAAGGGCAGGGCGGTGACAGCTGGAAAGGCCAATTATGAAGGATTAGGAAGACACCTGGTGGAGATTAGCATTGAAAGTGATGTCGGGGCGGAGGGGGATTATAGCTTATTTGTAAAGAATTTAATTGATGGACAGAAAAAACTAATTCCTTATAGGGAAATAAGGTCAAGAAAGAGTGACCCAAAATGGATGACCATTAGTTTAAAACACAACATTGGAGTAAACAGAAACATGTATTTAAGATTCAAGGCTGGTCAGGTAAGCAAAGAACAGTATAACGTGATGGCGAGGACAGTGAAGAAATTAACTAGTAGCTAAGAACAATTATGAGATTAAAGTAGCAGGACAGGCGAAAAGTGACCCAAAGGGGTTCTATCATATATAAAATATAGAACACATATATATATAAAATATAGAAAATATAGAAAATATAAAATATATAAAACAAAGACAAGGGAATTAGTTGGGCCGTTAAGGTCAGGACAGGGTGAGGTCTTAAATACAGATGAGGATATGTGTAAAAGTCTAAATGATTATTTCTTAAGTGTTTTTACGGAGGATGATACACAGACCATACCTGATAGTGAACAGATATTGTTCAAAGGAAGCGATGAGGAGAAACTTAAAGATATCGTGATAACTAGGGAAATGGTGGAAGAGGGTATAGATAAAATGAAATTTTTTAAATCGCCAGGACCAGATGAAGTGTATCCCAGGGTATTAAAGGAATGCAGGGTTGTTAGTGAGTCGTTAGTGCACATTTTTAGGAAATCGGTTGAGATAGGCGATGTGCCATTATTGTGGAGGAAAGGAAATGTTGTTCCCATATTTAAGAAGGGAGACAGAGGACTAAAGTCAAATCATCGACCCGTAAGTCTAAAGTCAGTGGTAGGTAAATTATTGGGATCTATTATTGCAAAAAACATTAGAGAGCACTTAGATAAACATAGTTTGATCAATGATTCACAACATGGATTCACCAAGGGTAGGTCATGTCTCACTAATTTATTGAGTTTTTATAGGAATGTTTATGAGACGGCAGATAATGATAAGGATTATGATATAATATATCTGGACTTTAATAAGGCATTTGACAAAGTACCACACGATAGACTCTTAAATAAGGTTAGGGCTCATGGAATAGATGGGAAGGTTCTTCGTTGGATCGGAGCTTGGCTAAGTAATAGGCAACAAAGGGTTACAATTAATGGTTCTAAATCTGAATGGGGACTGGTGACAAGTGGAGTTCCACAAGGGTCTGTTTTGGGTCCATTACTATTTTTTATTTACATCAACGACTTGGATAGTGGGATTAGCAGTGATATCAGCAAGTCTGCTGATGATACTAAGTTAGGTAGGATTATTGGATCACAGTCTGATGTAAACCTATTGCAGGGAGACTTAGATAAACTTAACGAGTGGGCAGTCAGATGGCAGATGGAATTTAATATTGATAAATGCAGCGTCATGAATGTTGGTAGAAAAATCCCCTGGTAATAGATACACCATATGCAATGTATCGCTGAAAAGATCAGAAGGTGAAAAAGATCTTGGAGTGACGGTGAGCCCAGACCTCCGACCTAGGAAACAATGTATTGAGGCTAGAAATAGAGCTAATAGAGTGTTAGGATTCATTACCAGAAGTGTTAAAAGTAGAAGTGCGGAAGTTATTCTAAAGCTTTATCTGGCTCTAGTCAGGCCTCACCTAGACTATGCGGTTCAGTTTAAGTCTCCATATTACAGGATGGATATAGCCTTGTTAGAAACAGTGCAGAGAAGGATGACCAAAATGATACAAGGGATGTGTAACTTTAGTTATGAGAGGAGATTGAAGTTATTAAAGTTACACTCACTCGAGAGACACAGAGTAAGGGGCGATCCGATAGAAGTTTATAAGTGGATAAAGGGATTTAATAAAGGAGGTAGGAAAAGTTCTTATGGCTTTTAACCAGGGTAGAACAAGTAATGGATTCAAGCTGGAAGCGCGTAGATTTAGAAAGGAAATAGGGAAAAACTGGTTCACAAATAGGGTGGTGAATGAATGGAATGGTCTCAGTAGACAGGTAGTTAGTGCAGAGTCATTAGGGAGCTTTAAAGA
Source organism: Chionoecetes opilio (assembly GCA_016584305.1). NCBI lineage: Eukaryota > Metazoa > Arthropoda > Malacostraca > Decapoda > Majidae > Chionoecetes > Chionoecetes opilio. The sequence continues at coordinate 46,633 of JACEEZ010002857.1, read as the reverse complement.
AGAGCTGGATAGGTTCATGGATGGGGATGAAAGGTGGATGTAGGTAGTGTTGGGTGACAGGAACTACCACGTGTAGGCCTCGCGGCCTCTTGTAGCTTCCTTATTTTCTTATGTTCTAAGGGGTTAAGGAAAATTTCAAAGCAGATCTATATATCATCCTAAGAAACGTCTATCAAGACAGCTTCAAGATGTGAGCATAGAAGTTAGAGCAGTGCATCAACCAAGGAGTAGAGTACTTTGAAGGTGATAAGGCATAATAAAATGAAAGTAAGTCTGAAAAAAAGGAACCCCCCTTTTTGCAAAGACGAGATGGGTAAGCGGGAGAGATGGAAATGACCGACACTTCTTTCTGTAAAACAAAGAACCACCACTGACCCACAATGAGGAGAATGCTGCTTTTAGGGGTGAAGGTGGTGACATTGGTGAGCCTGGCGCTGGTGTTGTCACCACTACCTGGCGATGATGATGAGATCACCTCCCAACCGGCACTGGTGAGGGAGGATGCCAGCTTTACGGGGTCTTCAACTTGGTGCACTGGAAAGATCTCTGCCACGCCAGCACTCGCCTTGCTCACTGTGTTGGTGACCTTCACACTGCAAACAGGAAGACTGATACTAAAACACTAAACAGGAGGGGCATGAGATGAAGAGATGCAAGAATTTAATGGCAAAGTTACATATACACCCAACCCTCAGTCATCGGACCTAATTGGGGTCGCCAGAGTGCGTGATCGCCAAAAAATCTAATAGCTGTAGTGAAGAACTTATGGGAATGATTCTAATTAGTGCCTGGGTGCCAAACTTGTGTACCTATATTTGCCCAATTATTTCTACTTAACACTAATATAGCATGATAATAAGCATCAAAACAATACAAATTTAGATAAAAGTACATAATAGGCCATAGCATCAACATTATTTAAGGGCGTGAGATCCGGGTTACCACAGTTACCTTCCCACCAAGTTTCCCCAGGTACCCATTTATCGACCAACCCTGAAAGAAAGGCTGAACAACTGGATGGACTGCACGCCGACTGCCCTGGCCGGGATTCGAACCATGGCCCGCAGACTCATAGCTAGGCACGCTAGCCACTAAAACACGGAGTCGCGATAGCCGAGGGTTGAGTGTAATTGATATCATTGATGAAAATTATGTGGCAGTCCTGTGAGGGGACCAGAATGGGGTTGTCGGGGTTGAGGTATTAAGAGTACAATATAAATCATAGGTGTTGTGAGTGCTATATGGTGTGAGGAATGCACTGACAATGCAAGTGGTGATTGTGAGGGTAGGTGGTGGTGGTTCTGTCTCATGAGGTAGATGACCACGGGTGGTTTGTCACAAGAATATAGGAATTGTTTCTTTTCTTACAGCATTTGTGGCCAGTGGATACTAAATCATATTAGTTTGCTATCTGCTTCCCAACCCACCTCAGTGAAGGCAGCCTATCACCAAGTAATGCAAACCTGTTGGTGTTTGAGGTAATGACTCGACTGACACCCATGAAGTAGGCTGATCTGAGCACCGCCCCAAAATTCATGGGGTCTTGAATGTTGTCGAGGTACAGCCACAGCTCGTGTCTCTTTGCTGCTGCTCCTTGTTGGCTGTGCCCTTCACTTGGGTCTCTCTGCTCCATGTAGTCTTCCTCAAGTGTTGTGAATGGCAGGGAGCTCACATCACAACACACACCCTGATGCACTTGGTCACCTTGAAAAATCTTCTTAAACTGTGAGGGTTTTAGGCTGGTTATTGGAATTCCTTGTTCTTCTCCAATGTTTAGTATTTTTTGTATCTTTTCATTCACAACATCTTTTCCATTTTTGTATATCAAGTGGTAAAGTTTCCTCCTCTCGGCCTGAAGAGCTAAGAACACAGGGAATATTCCATAAATAACTTCCCCGGAAACATTGATGCCCAAGTGTTTCAAGTTTTCTTCTATGGACTGATTTGTACTGTTAACGATATATCTATTTCTTTTCTTATTGTTCAGTTTTTCAAGCAAATTATCATCATGCTTATCTGTATAACGTTTTTTTGACATTGCACGTTCTTGGAAATTTGCTTGCAGTGGCTTCCAAGATTTTTGTGCAGCAGATTTTTTCCCCCATTGTGACCTTCCTTTGTCTTCCCTCCTTTTGTTACTTCCATCCTGCCTGTGCTTCCCCTTGTCTTCATGTTCGACAGGCCTGGTGATGACCGGCGCGTCCTGACTGGCGGGGGACTGTTGGCCGTGTTTGAAGGTGACGGGCTGCAGGTTGAAGGAGGCTCGGCTGGCACATCGCACCACCACTCTGGACAACATCCCTGAAACAATGACCACAATTACTCAAAGACTGATCAAAGCAATGCAGAATACACACATGTACAAAATACAATAGACAGAAACAAGTTTTTTTCCCTTGAATCCATCCTTTCCTTGAATGTTAAAAATCCAAATAAAAAAAATCGAAGGAAAAAAAATCACAATATAAAGTCACTAAATAAAAAAAAAATCAAGAAATATAAATAAATATAAAATCAGATAAAAAAAATCAAGAAATAAAAAAAAATCAATTTATTTGATTTAAATATTATTTTTATTTTTATTAATTTGATGTTCTAAATGAAATCTAACTACTACAGGATATTATTTAGCATATTTATAACCAAAAAGAGATAGAATAAGTGAATAAAAAATGCATATAACACGAAATACAGATGAATTTACATATTTTCTATTTTTGTGATGGAAGTTTTCACATCAATAGGCCTAGGTCTTTAAGCGCATTTTTGCGACGTTTGCCAGGCCGGTCTAGACTGGTCCAGGCTGCACTGATGCTCGCGAAAACACATCCAGACTGGCCCTGTCCCATTCGTGGTTACTATTGGCTGGCGGATCGAGTGGGCGGTCTTTACCGTCCTGCAAACTTTACCCCCCCCCCCCCCCCAAGACACACGAAATGATTATTACTTTGACCTCCGGTAATAACTTCCTAGCTGGCATATGAAAGGTCATCATTCTGTCTGTGATGAGAGTCAGCTTCACAAAATATTGCCTGATATTGCTATATCATATTGTTCGGCCTAATTTTTCATAGTCATCCTTGCTATTGACTTCCCAATGGGAAGTCAATCGGATTCAATGGGATTTTTGTTGTAGTAATAATAATTACTTCGGCGGTTAAACAAGAGAATTATATATATTTTTTGATAATTACGGTGATCATAATTGCATATTAATCCATAATGGTGGAATGCCGATGTGAGTTTTGACAGGGGATGCTTGCAGTCTATGTTGATGTGCATCGTGAGTCACTCTGGGATCTTCTGCGACTTCGCGGGATTCCTGCAAGGACTATTGTTTTGATGACTGGTCTGTACTCTGGGACTGAGAGTGCTGTGAAGTGTGGGGGAGGTGTATCCAGCTTCTTTCCTGTTAATACAAGAGTGAGGCAAGGGTGCGTCTTTGCCCATCACTTTTCAAGACTTGTATGGACTGGGTATTGGGCAAAGTTGTAGATCAAAGTGATTGTGGAGCATCCGTCGGCAACACCAAGATCACTGATCTTGTTTTTGCTGATTATGGTAATCTTTGCTGAGTCGCTGGAGGTCCTGGTGATGGCTCTCGAGGTGCTGCACGAGGAGGCAAAGCCTTTGAGACTTGAGGTCTCCTGGCTTAAGACCAAGGTCCAGGTGTTTGGAGGCTTACTAGATGAAACAGTACAGTCTGCTCATGCGTGCAGCGAGGACATTGAGATCTCGGAAAGTTTTACATACCTTGGTAGCGGAGTCCATAATGACGGTAGGTCACGTCAAGAAGTCTTACGGCGGATTGGCATAGCCCACGGTGTTATGGACTAGCTCAGCAGGAGTATTTGGCGTTGTCGGTACCTGTGCAGGACAAAGATCCGGATCTTCAAGTCGCTTGTGATCCCTGTCTTACTCTATGGTTGTGAGACATGGACACTAAATAGTGACTTGAAGAGACGAATTGATGCCTTTGGTAATAAGTGTCTTCGCAGAATCATGGGGTATCGCTGGGATGATTACGTGTCAAATCAGCAATTGCACCGTGAGACTGAATCAAGGCCTATTACCTGCATAGTCCGTCAGCGCCAACTTCGGCTGTATGGGCATGTGGCACGCTACCCTGAAACCGATCCTTCCCATCGGGTTGTATCTGTAAGAGACAATCCGGCGTGGAGGAGGTCAAGGGGGCGCCCACAAGGCTCATGGCTGGGGCAAGTTGATGTTTCTTGTCGAGAGCTGCTTGGTATGGGAAAGGAGCCTGCATGGAGACTCACGCGTGGTGACCCCCGGGAGTGGCGTCGTAGGGTGAGCGAAGCGACGCGCCCCCGGCGTATGCCCCCAATGATTGATTGATAATAATGCTTATTAAACTTTTGTTAATATCACTTTGGCTTTTTATAAACAAAAGTAACATGCACATTCAACTTTTGGTTATAGTAGTGTGGCTTTTTGTACAGTACAACAAAAAAAATTATATAATTGAGAAAAAAATATTTCTGCTGTGAAAACAGCCACATGGCAATTTGCTATCTAAAAGTGCCACAGTGGATTCCTCCGCACCACTCATTTAGTCTCATTATGATATAATTATACTGCAATGATAAAATTGGTGTTCATAAAGCTCATTTGCTTAATTTTCCTTTTTCACCCTCTCGTTTTCAAATAATGATAAGGTTACGATTTAAATCAGTGATAAAAAAAAATCATATGATCTAAATCATGATTTAAATCAGTGATTAAAATCAACTTGATTTAAATCAAACAACCCTGCCTACATCATCGTGTAGATTTCTTCATTCAGAGTATTTTGAACCCCATTTCCCATGGCGCAATTGAATAATAATGGCATTATATGTAGTACCGAAAATCCACTGTTATTTCAGCCAGAAACGGTTAACTTAGGTTAAATCAGATTAGGTTAGGTTAGAGGTGGGGTTTGGTTAAGTAACATGATATCAAGAAAAACAGAAAACTATCAATACTATGGTAGTGCGAAGCAGAGCGAGGTTTGCGGGGCGGACCGGGAGGGGCGGGGCGGATACAACCCATACCTGTAACCAAAAAATATTTCCAACAAAAACGAGTGCCAGAATCATTCAATACACATCAAAACTATTCAGGAAAACCAAGTTTCGTCCTCGAAATCGGTGAAAGCCCACTACCGAGATTTTACCCACTCGCCGACGGCGGCGAGTTCCGATCGGCGGCAGTTCCAGGTCCCCTGCTCGATTACTGACCCAGGTCACTACACTAACCAGTTGTAGGCACAGTATGACCCACCACACACCTGATGATCTGTACAGGTGTGCGAGAACTACTTGACACGGAATTTATAGACATGGCAGGCCAGTAAGTGACTGAAATAGTAACAAATACACCATCAATACAATAAAAATACCAACCTGTTGTTGTTGTTTTAGGGCTGCGAGGATCCCTTGGGGAACACTATGAGCCCTGGTGATGTCCTATGATGCTATCACAGGCGTGGCAGTTGACCTGTCTCCCTCAGCAAGGCACAGGTGCGGCGGAGGACACCGTGTTGCCGGGTGCCGTCCGCAAAAAATCTTCTTGTGACCTCTTCTGCTTAGGGTCGCTTTGTAGGTCGTATATATCTCCCTCTATGTCACTCTGTAGCCCTTTCTTTCCCTGCCACCTGTGGGGAGAGAAGGGGCACAACAGGGCAGTACATACACAGGTTTAAGTCCCTCCTATCAACTACCCTTCGCTACGTCTTCAACAACAATTATTTGCCAACCTTGCAGCGACCAAGCTTGAAATTGAGCTTGAGTTGGGATTCACGGTTCACCCAGCGGTAGCTGTCGGTGAAGCCTTATTATTTATTATTTTTACATCACAAAGGACTGGCCAAGGGCACAACAAAAAGAGGTAACACAAAGCCCGCTTAGTTGCCAGTCCCTATAAAGAAGACAGTAAGAGAATAAAACAAAGGGGGTGGGCCAATTTAGTTCGCCGGACCATCAATTTAGTCCGGCGTTCCCCCATATTACAGAGTTATACACTGTAAGAGTTATATACAGAGTGTATAACTCTGTATCCCATATACGTAATCTGTTGGGAGAGAAGAAAAAGGGGGGAAGCAAAACTAGGGGTTTAATTTTCCCCTCCTTCCTTTCCCAGCATCACATTCATACGGGGTCTCCCATCATTGAGGCCTCTCCATCAACTATTAATCCAGTCTAAAACTCTAAACTAAGTTTCGACAAGCGGTTCTTAACCTGGGGGGCGTGGATTACCTAGGGGGGGGGGGGCAAAGAGAGAAAAAGGAAGAAATGTCAAGTATTGCTTGCCAAGTAACTTTAAGCTCCATGAAGCTCGCCCGCGAGGGTGAGCGAAGAAAGCTGTATGGAGAAGTGAGAAACTCTGCGGTGACGTCTTGCCACATTTCACTAACTCTGCGGTGCCGCCGTGCCACATTTCACTAATTCTGTAGAATTTTATGCAATACTATTTTTTGTTATCATTACCATTATTATCAGTATTATTATTATCATTATTATTATAATTATCGTTATCATCATTTTTATTGTTGATATATTGTTATTATTATTTATTATTATTATTATTATCATTATTGGTTATATCATTTTATCAAAATTACCATTATTACTATTATCATAATAAATATCATTATTATTAGTTATTATTATTATTAATATTATTATTATTAAGAGGTAAAGATGGGGCATACGCTATGCTGCGCGTGGCCTCAGTGCTAATCTCCGTCGCATTAGCCTTTGAGCCTGTGGTGGGTGAGAGCCCGCTACCCTTGGACACAGGGCTAGTGTGACATCCAGGTTACCACAGTTACCTTCCTCAGGTTTCCCCAGGTGCCCATTTGTCGACTAACCCCGAAAGGAAGGATGAAGAGCTGGGTGGGCTAACACCGACTGTCCTGGCCCGGATTCGAACCAGGGCCTAAGCGGAAGCTAGGAAAAGCTAGGCATGCTAGCCAGTACACCACAAAGACGTTAATATTGTCATTATGAATAATTTATGAATAATATCTGAGTAATTATGTGCACAGTAAAAGTACACGGATTTTTTCAGTTTTTCTTTCTGAATCAGGATTATTTTTAAGTATCTTGGTTGAAGTGCAAGAGGATGCATGGAGGCAAGGACTAACTACTGAAGGGGGCGTGGTGGTAAAAAGGATAAGAAACACTGGTTTAGACTGTGCATCAATCAAGCAGTTGTCTGGCCGCGCTGACGCATCATCTCATTGATATCAAAGTTATCATTCAATGGATCCCGCAAATGTAAAATACAATATATAAATCGATGTACAGATAATGAACACTAATTAATAAACTGAACCATTGAGTCAGTATGTATTTATAAGCAACACAAAACAAGTTAATCTATCATAGCTTTATATAGATCTGTATATTTGTAACTTCCTCCTCTCCATCTCTCCACAATGAATGGGTCCTCCTCGTGTGGACTTCCGCCGCATAGGAGGAAGATGATGAGGTGGATGTAGGAATAAGTTATTAGCTGTGACGATACATATACAGTGAATAATAGAGATAGAGAAATACAAAGAAAGTTTCACATATAAACATACCTTACTGATAGTTACTTGCCTATTTGAATTACAGTAATACTACACTAACTAAGAGTACAAGAAACAGGGCAGTAAAGTAGATGGCTCCTCCACACCCACCCCTCCCTCTAGCCGTGTAGGAGGAACAGAAAGAGGAGGAGGAGAAACATGGAGACAAAGAACATAAGAAAATAAGAAAATAAGGAAGCTACAAGAGGCCGTGAGACCTACACGAGGTAGTTCCTGTTACTTAACTCTACCTATATCCACCTCTCTTCCCCATCCATGAATTTATCCAGACTCCTTTTAAAGACCCCGATAGACTCCGCATTGACCACCTGACGACTGAGTCCATTCCAATCATTCACCACTTTATTTGTGAACCAGTTTCTCCCTATTTTCTTTTTAAATCTACGCTTATAGAAGGATAAATCATCCATCACTACAACAGTGGTGGCCAGGGAGATACGGATTACACATATGGTTAAGCATCATCTGAACTGCCACACTGATAGCTTCAATACCAATATGCATCCGCTCTGCACACTCCCAGGAGTTTAAAGGCGTGAAGTGAGAGTATCGGGGTAAAAGTTTCATGTCTACCCCATTCGCGTAAATGTTGATGCAATCCGAGACTGAGAGGTGAGAAATAGGAAGGAAGGAGTCCCATACCAAGACCCCGGATGCTTGTAGAGACGTTTGGGCGTTACTGAGCCATTCCAGCATCTTGTTGGTCTGTCGGGTGAAGTGACCGTTGCCACCTGACCGAAAGAAAAAAAACTTAGATTTAGTAATATGGTCAATAACACTATAGTCGCCACTGCACTAATGTTGCCTGGCACCATATATTACGAATTTTATCATCACTACAGATAATTGTATGTGCCACTGAAGAGGCATGGACAGTTGTTTATATTGTGTACCTGTCTTCAGTGGCACATAAAAGTCTGTAGTGTTATTAATAAATATAATAAAATTCGTGATATTCGCCTGTAAACTTTGCCTGGCGACATTAGTGCAGTGGTGAATTTAGTGTTATTGACGGTAATATGGTCAATTTTAGTTTTTTTTATAGATGTTTATTTCTAAGACCTGTGGTGTTTTATTTGTTTCTATTTATTTATCTATTAATTTACGTTTTGGGGGGTTAGTAAAATGAGTTAATGAATGGGAGAAATATGAGTGAATAAATAGGCATAATGAATGAATGAATGGGTAGAAAATGATTGAATTTATGAGTACAAAAATTAAAGGGTTAATGAAGCTTCGTTTTACTAGCTTTGATTATTACTAAGAAACTGATTACTAGCTCTGATTATTACTAAGAAACTGATTACTAGCTCCGATTATTACTAAGAAACTGATTACTAGCTCTCATTATTACTAAGAAACTGATTACTAGCTCTGATTATTACTAAGAAACTGATTAATAGCTCTGATTATTACTAAGAAACTGATTACTAGCTCTGATTATTACTAAGAAACTGATTACTAGCTCTGATTATTACTAAGAAACTGATTACTAACTCTCATTATTACTAAGAAACTGATTACTAGCTCTCATTATTACTAAGAAACTGATTACTAGCTCTGATTATTACTAAGAAACTGATTACTAGCTCTGATTATTACTAAGAAACTGATTACTAGCTCTCATTATTACTAAGAAACTGATTACTAGCTCTCATTATTACTAAGAAACTGATTACTAGCTCTCATTATTACTAAGAAACTGATTACTAGCTCCGATTATTACTAAGAAACTGATTACTAGCTCTGATTATTACTAAGAAACTGATTACTAGCTCTGATTATTACTAAGAAACTGATTACTAGCTCTCATTATTACTAAGAAACTGATTACTAGCTCTCATTATTACTAAGAAACTGATTACTAGCTCTCATTATTACTAAGAAACTGATTACTAGCTCCGATTATTACTAAGAAACTGATTACTAGCTCTCATTATTATTAAGAAACTGATTACTAACTCTGATTATTACTAAGAAACTGATTACTAGCTCTCATTATTACTAAGAAACTGATTACTAGCTCTCATTATTACCAAGAAACTGATTACTAGCTCTCATTATTACTAAGAAACTGATTACTAGCTCTCATTATTACTAAGAAACTGATTACTAGCTCTCATTATTACTAAGAAACTGATTACTAGCTCTCATTATTACTAAGAAACTGATTACTAGCTCTCATTATTACTAAGAAACTGATTACTAGCTCTCATTATTACTAAGAAACTGATTACTAGCTCTCATTATTACTAAGAAACTGATTACTAGCTCCGATTATTACTAAGAAACTGATTACTAACTCTCATTATTACTAAGAAACTGATTACTAACTCTCATTATTACTAAGAAACTGATTACTAGCTCTCATTATTACTAAGAAACTGATTACTAACTCTCATTATTACTAAGAAACTGATTACTAGCTCTCATTATTACTAAGAAACTGATTACTAGCTCCGATTATTAATAAGAAACTGATTACTAGCTCTCATTATTACTAAGAAACTGATTACTAGCTCTCATTATTACTAAGAAACTGATTACTAGCTCCAATTATTACTAAGAAACTGATTACTTACTCTGATTATTAATAAGAAACTGATTACTAGCTCTCATTATTACTAAGAAACTGATTACTAACTCTCATTATTACTAAGAAACTGATTACTAGCTCTCATTATTACTAAGAAACTGATTACTAACTCTCATTATTACTAGGAAACTGATTACTAGCTCTGATTATTACTAAGAAACTGATTACTAGCTCTCATTATTACTAAGAAACTGATTACTAGCTCTCATTATTACTAAGAAACTGATTACTAGCTCCAATTATTACTAAGAAACTGATTACTTACTCTGATTATTAATAAGAAACTGATTACTAGCTCTCATTATTACTAAGAAACTGATTACTAACTCTCATTATTACTAAGAAACTGATTACTAGCTCTCATTATTACTAAGAAACTGATTACTAACTCTCATTATTACTAGGAAACTGATTACTAGCTCTGATTATTACTAAGAAACTGATTACTAGCTCCAATTATTACTAAGAAACTGATTACTAACTCTCATTATTACTAAGAAACTGATTACTAGCTTTGATTATTACTAAGAAACTGATTACTAGCTCTGATTATTACTAAGAAACTGATTACTAGCTCTCATTATTACTAAGAAACTGATTACTAACTCTCATTATTACTAAGAAACTGATTACTAGCTCCGATTATTACTAAGAAACTGATTACTAGCGCTCATTATTACTAAGAAACTGATTACTAGCTCTGATTATTACTAAGAAACTGATTACTAGCTCTCATTATTACTAAGAAACTGATTACTAGCTCTCATTATTACTAGGAAACTGATTACTAGCTCTCATTATTACTAAGAAACTGATTACTAGCTCTCATTATTACTAAGAAACTGATTACTAGCTCTCATTATTACTAAGAAACTGATTACTAGCTCTCATTATTACTAAGAAACTGATTACTAGCTCCGATTATTACTAAGAAACTGATTACTAGCTCTCATTATTACTAAGAAACTGATTACTAGCTCTCATTATTACTAGGAAACTGATTACTAGCTCTGATTATTACTAGGAAACTGATTACTAGCTCTCATTATTACTAAGAAACTGATTACTAGCTCTCATTATTACTAGGAAACTGATTACTAGCTCTCATTATTACTAAGAAACTGATTACTAACTCTCATTATTACTAGGAAACTGATTACTAGCTCTCATTATTACTAGGAAACTAATTACTAGCTCTCATTATTACTAAGAAACTGATTACTAGCTCTCATTATTACCAAGAAACTGATTACTAGCTCTCATTATTACCAAGAAACTGATTACTAGCTCTCATTATTACCAAGAAACTGATTACTAGCTCCGATTATTACTATTGACTGATTATTACTAAGAAAATAGAAACACTCATACTGGTGTCGTGAATGATGTACTCCTTGAAGGGATCGGGAAGGGCCCAAACGACGGTGGTGCGTGCGG
>JACEEZ010002857.1:27500-30000 GCA_016584305.1 Chionoecetes opilio | reverse complement strand
GTGTGTGTGTGTGTGTGTTGTGTGTGAACTTTGTATAGATAGGAGGCAGCATAAGAGGGAGGCGGAGAGGGGGTGGAATCTTGCCGCGAGGAAGGTAGGCAGGCGTGAGGGGTAGGGGGAGGAGTGGGTAGAGAATAGGTGGTGGGGGGCATTGGGGGGAGAGAAGAAAGGAGTCTGGCTGGTGGTAGGGGGAGGGAGAGGGAGAGAGTCTGGTTCAGTAAGGGCGCAAGGGCTGGATGGAGGAGGGACGGACGGCAGTGTGTCTGTGTCTGTGGTGGTACAAATATGCAGATCTATATAAAGCTATGATGGATTAACTTGTTTTGTGTTGCTTATAAATACATACTGACTCAATGGTTCAGTTTATTAATTAGTGTTAGTTATCTGTACATCGATTTATATATTGTATTTTACATTTGCGTGATCCATTGAATGATAACTTTGATATCAATGCGATGCGTCAGAGCGGCCAGACAACTGCTTGATTGATGCACAGTCTAAACCAGTGTTTCTTATCCTTTTTACCACCACGCCCCCTTCAGTAGTTGTTCTTGCCTCCATGCACTCCTCTCTTGCACTTCTTCAACCAAGATACTTAAAAATCACTACAACAGTGTTGGCCAGGGAGATACGGATTACATATATGGTTAAGCATCATCTGAACTGCCACACTGATAGCTTCAATACCAATATGCATCCTCTCTGCACACTCCCAGGAGTTAAAAGGCGTGAAGTGAGAGTATCGGGGTAAAAGTTTCATGTCTACCCCATTCGCGTAAATGTTGATGCAATCCGAGACTGAGAGGTGAGAAATAGGAAGGAAGGAGTCCCATACCAAGACCCCGGATGCTTGTAGAGACGTTTGGGCGTTACTGAGCCATTCCAGCATCTTGTTGGTCTGTCGGGTGAAGTGACCGTTCCCGCCTGACCGAAAGAGAAAAATTTTGAGTTAGTAATATGGTCCTTTTTTTAAGATATTTTTTTTCTAAGACCTGTGGAGTTTTATTTGTTTCTATTAATTTATCTATTAATTTACTATTTGGAGGGGTTAGTAAAATGCGTTAATGAATGGGAGAAATGGAAAACACTCATACTGGTGTCGTGAATGATGTACTCCTTGAAGGGATCGGGAAGTGCCCAGGCGACGGTGGTGCGTGCGGCGAGGCGCGTCAGGAGAGGGTGCAGCACCGCCATCAGGTGTACCGTCGTGAGGTCCAGGAGGTGTAGATCAGTGGCACCGTCCGCCATCTGTAGTTCCCAAGCGCCCGTATCTGAGGTAGTAGTAGTAGTAGTAGTAGTTAGTAGTAGTAGTAGTAGTAGTAGTAGTGTAGTAGTAGTAGTAGTAGTAGTAGTAGTAGTAGTAGTAGTAGTAAAAGTAGTAGTAATAGTAGTAGTAGTAGTAGTAGTAGTAGAAATAGTAGTTGTATGATAATCAGTACTACACACACACACACACACACACACACACACACACACACACACACACACACACACACACACACATACACACAAAGGGAACTCCGTAGTGTAAGGGATAGCACGCTCGGCTCACAACCTTGAAGTCCCGGGTTCGATCCCCGGGCGGAGCGAAGACAGACGGGCGGTCTTCTTAAAACCCGAGCCCCTGCCCACCCAGCAGTGAATGGGTACAGGGTGTTAGCCGGGGGTTTGTGACCCCCCTCCCGGGGTGGTGGCTTCGGCCAACACTAAGCACTAAGGATGAATGATAAAATAAATGTTAATATGGAGACGGGGCCATACGAGCGTTGCTCAGGCGCTGTAAAATACAACTAGATGAATACAACTAGATGAATACACACACACACACACACACACACACACACACACACACACACACACACACACACACACACACACACACACACACACACACACCAACACCCACTTAGTATCACCAGGTCCGGCATTTCTTCGTCAGCAGCCTCCGTTAGGTTCTCCAGGATTTCCTTCGCGCCCGTTAATATCCCTTGGGCGTCCTGTGGCGCGGGTGTGCCGGACCGTTCTATGAGAGGCGCCCACAGGAAGCTAATGACCAGACGACTGCCACCCACGCCCTCAGCGCCGCCCACGCCCTCCACCTCCACTCTGAAGTTATGTTTATATTTCTCCCAATGCTTGTTTCCTTTTAATCCGAAGAAATCTTCAAGTAGGACCTCCTCGCCCTGTATAGATAAGGGTAGGGTCTCTTGATAAACAATATATAAGGTATAAATACAATATATATATATATAAAGTAATAATAAAGTAATAAATATATATAAAGGTACTCTAGATAAGGGAAGTCATAGTATTAGAAGTGGTAGTTTATACTTATGTTCCCTTTATAAGTATATCCATAAGGTTTTTACTGTATCTATGCAGCACTGTGTTATTCTATGGCATCTATGAAGCTCTGTATTGGAATAAAATGGAATAAAGGACTAAAAGAAATGATAAATCTTGGAGCTATGTGTTGATTCTGCATGCTCTCTCTCTCTCT
>JACEEZ010002857.1:20000-25000 GCA_016584305.1 Chionoecetes opilio | reverse complement strand
GGGGTGATGGGTGAGGGAATAGGTGGGGGGTGATGGGTAATGGGTGAGTGAATGGGTGTTTGGTGATGGGTAATGGGTGAGTGAATGGGTGGGGGGTGATGGGTAATGGGTGAGTGAATGGGTGGGGGGTGATGGGTAATGGGTGAGTGAATGGGTTGGGGGTGATGTGAATGGGTTGGCGTTAATACATACATTTCCACATCCATGATTTCAGGAAAGTTAGAAGGGGCTATCTGGAGAGTCTGTGTTTGGTGGGCCGAAGGCCCACCAATAGCCCTCTGCAGGAGCTAGCCAAAAAGTCCGCCCGGAGGGCGGCTTTGCGGCTAGTAATTAATAAAAATATGTCACGATTTGCGAGTCTTTTCTATACGGTATACTGATACTTCTTTATATCGTCACCGAGTCGATAAAGAGGACATAACTTTCCCACGTCACTAATTACTTATGAAGTAAAAATAAATCACGTCTTGACACTTTCCTACACGTATCAATGCATTTTTTAACCTTCAGCGAAACGAGGACATGATTTTCCTTGCGTCGTCACCTTCCTATATACCTTAGCAATGGTTATGTTGGATCCCAGGAAGCCGCTGCTGTCGTTCACGTGTCGTATCATGGAAGGGAAATCAAAGCCCATCAACTCGTAATACAAACTAGGCATGAATTGTTTCTTCCTTTCTTGGATGCGACCACCTTCACCGCGTTAGCCATCCACTCCGTCATGTTCGGCGAAGTTTTGCGGATCTCGAAGACGTCGCGACATACGTTCCTCCTCGCAGGGGTTTTGTATTCTTCAGGTGGTTGTTCCTTAGGGTGAGTTTGACGTGCGCTCTCCTTCTGTGCCTCCGTCAGTAGGTTAATAGACGTGATGAAGATGAACGTAAGAGTCACGAGTGTTATTAAGGTGAAGGTTTTGCTCTCTATTGGAAGGCGCGTCGCAGGGTCGGGAAATGAGCCGCCTTCCTTTTCAGGTTTTCGTATGATGTGGTTCCAAAGGCTCCACATTCCTGCCTCTTCTGATTTCCGTGTTTGTTGAGAGAAGGGTTTTAGAGTCTTACAACGTACATTCACTGCTGCTAAACACGGTATATTCACATTATTAGTTCAAGTGGACGAGTTTCCAGCAATTTAGTGATGTTTATGTTTTGGTTCACACAGTTGCTGGCTGGCTGGCTGGCTGGGGGGAGATGCCGCTTGAAAATGTACTAAAAAACTTTTCCTGAACGGTTTTTGCTCACTCACGAACTTGGTTTTGCTCACTCACGAACTTGATTTTGCATTTACGTGAACACAGGTACGTCTGAACACCTGGTTAAATGCAGGATCTATAGACTTATCTCTATTAATCTTGGTTAGATGATCCTTGTGCTCCGCTGTGTGTGTGTGTGTGTGAGTGTGTGTGTGTGTTTGTTTGTGGTGTTTTACAAGCTTGGGTTTCCTCCACGTCATAATAACTATTTCTTGTACTTTTTCCTCAATATGAACTTCCTCCCTCCTATCTCTCTCTCTTCTTTTTTTATTTATTCCTCCTCGTCCACACGTGATCTCAGCTGTGTGTGTGTGTGTGTGTGTGTGTGTGTGTGTGTGTGTGTGTGTGTGTGTGTGTGTGTGTGTGTGTGTGTGAGGTGTGCGTGTGTGTGTGTGTGGTGTGTGTGTGTGTGTGTGTGTGTGTGTGTGTGTGTGTGGTTGTGTGTGTGTGTGTGTATGTGTGTGTGTGTGTGTGTGTGGTGTGTGTGTGTTGTGGTGTGTGTGTGTGTGTGTGTGTGGTGTGTGTGTGTGTGTGTGTGTGTGTGTGTGTGTGTGGTGTGTGGTGTGTGTGTCGTGTGTGTGTGTGTGTGTGTGTGTGTGTGTGTGTGTGTGTGTGTGTGTGTGTGTGTGTGTGTGTGTGTGTGTGTGTGTGTGTGTGTGTGTGTGTGTGTGTGTGTGTGTGTGTGTGTGTGTGTGTGTGTGTGTGTGTGTGTGTGTGTGTGTGTGTGTGTGTGTGTGTGTGCAACTTTGTATAGATACGAGGCAGCATAAGAGGGAGGCGGAGAGGGGGTGGAATCTTGCCGCGAGGAAGGTAGGCAGGCGTGAGGGGTAGGGGGAGGAGTGGGTAGAGAATAGGTGGTGGGGAGCATTGGGGGGAGAGAAGAAAGGAGTCTGGCTGGTGGTAGGGGAGGGAGAGGGAGAGAGTCTGGTTCAGTGTAAGGGCGCGAGGGCTGGATGGAGGAGGGAGTCGGACGGCAGTCAGTGTGTCTGTGTCTGTGGTGATGTTAACACGGCTCGTGAATGTACACCTTCCCTCCACCAGGTAAGACGTGCATACACACACACACACAGCACACACACACACACACACACACACACACACACATACACCGCGCGATGGTCAGGTGACAGCGTGCCGGGCTCCCATTCTGTGGGTAGGCGGTTCGAATCCTCGCGCTCCCGGGGATTTTTCACTGACAAATTCGGTCGGTTACTGTCCCCCTTGAGCAAGGGGATGGGTGTGTGTGGTGTGTGAGGTCCCAGCATTGCCCAAAGATCGGTAATAATGAGCTCCAAGCTCGCACTGAGAGGGTGAAAACTGGCGATCGCGAGCCAGGTCGCGTGGACAAGACCATGGGTGAACACACACACACACACACACACACACACACAAGCAATCGCAGGTATACGTACTTATCGTTAGTGCTTACATGCAGTACCTTGGTAACAAAAACACACATAGACACACGTATCTAGGGTAATCTAAAGTACGGTACCAACATTTTACCTGTCCATTATCTCAACTTGATTAGAAGTAAGTTTTTTTCCCGTAATAGTTAGGAACAGAAGTTGTGGAGAATGTCATGCTACAAGTGTGTGTGTGTGTGTGTGTGTGTGTGTGTGTGTGTGTGTTGTGTGTGTGTGTGTGTGTGTGTGTGTGTGTGTGTGTGTGTGTGTGTGAGAGAGAAAAAATAGTGATCAATTGTAAACAAACGATTGATAATATTGCCATACAAATGTTGGATCACCTGTTGCAAAACGTTACCTCCCCCGACAAACGTTCTCTCTTCATTTAATCACTTCCTCAAACACTCTCAGGTATAGCAAATAAAATTAAACGTTTCACGGTGCAATTTGAGATTAACTAAAAGAGGAAAGTTGATGAGTGATAAAATAGACCAAATAATAGAAAAGAGACAATATGGCAAATCATTATCCATAACTATTTGAATACATGTTTGAATATTCACATACAATATTAATGAAAGATTTCTTATACTGAATAACATCGTAAAAAGGTTTAGAAAAGATTTGACACACGAAAATGATGTTGAATTTGATATGTGAAAAATATTTGTACGAGTTTGGAAAATAATGTAGATGTATGAAAGTGAGTTTATGAGAAACGAAAATGATTCAAACTTGTGAACAGAATATTGACATCAACGGTACCCGGACAGTTTGCCTACGGACAGTTTGCCTACGGACAGTTTGCCTACGGACAGTTTGCCTACGGACAATTTGCCTACGGACAATTTGCCTACCGGACAGTTTGCCTCTGGACAGTTTGCCTACCGGACATTTTGCCTACTGGACAATTTGCCTACGGACACTTTGCATACGGACACTTTGCTAACTAAATCCTTACCTAACCTAACCTAACCTAACCTAACCTAGGTAAAGAACATTTTTACTGTGGAAACACTGAGGCAAAGTGTCCCTAGGCAAAGTGTCCGTAGGCAAATTGTCCGGTAGGCAAAATGTCCGGTAGGCAAACTGTCCGTAGGCAAACTGTCCGGTAGGCAAATTGTCCGTAGGCAAACTGTCCGCAGGCAAACTGTCCGTAGGCAAACTATCCGGCCACGGACATCAACATAAGAGATATAAATATTAAACAAAAAATATATAGGACAGCGAATGAAAGTGAAATTGATAGACACAAAAGTACGAATCATATACTTTCTCGCGACGTGTGATGAGGATGAAGAAAAAAAAAATATACAAGCAACAGTAAAGGCAAGAACCGGGTCACCTTTTGATATCTTGGCGAGAAAAAGAAGAAGGAAAAAAAAAAAAAACCTTCTCTAATCCAGTTTGCCACAACAAGTTACTCCAGTCTTTTCCTCTTAAACCCTCAACACTTTTTCTTTCTCCTTTCTTCTCTTCCACCTCCTTTCTCCTCCTTTATTCTCTTCCTCCACCTCCTTTTTCCACTTTTATTCTCTTTTTCCACCTCCTTTTTCTCTTCCTCCACATCCTTTTCCTCCTTGCTTCTCTTCTTCCACATCCTTTTCCTCCCTTCTTCTCTTCCTCCACATCCTTTTCCTCCCTTCTTCTCTTCCTCCACATCCTTTTCCTCCTTGCTTCTCTTCCTCCACATCCTTTTTCTCCTTGCTTCTCTTCCTCCACATCCTTTTCCTCCTTGCTTCTCTTTCTTCACATCCTTTTCCTCCTTGTTCCCCGTCTTCCTCCACATTTTTTTCCTCCACATCCTCTTCCTCCTCCTTTTCTTCCTTGCTTCTCACCTTCCACCTCCTCTTTCCTCCCTTCTTCTCTTCCTCCACCTCCTCTTTCCTCCCTTCTTCTCTTCCTCCACCTCCTCTTTCCTCCTTGCTTCTCTTCATCCACAATCCTTTTCCTCCTTGATTCTCTTCCTGCACCATCTTTTTCCTCTACTTTCCTCCTCTTCCTCCACACCCTTCTACTCTTGATCCTTCTTCCTATCATATTTTTCCTTCACCTCTTTTCACATCCTACTCCTCCTCCTCTTCCTTCTTCATCTCTCTCCTCTGTGACATCCTTCTGTTGCTCCTCTTGCTTCTCTTCTTCTTCTTCTTCTACTTTTTTCTTCTCCTCTTCTTCTTTTTTCTTCTTCCACTTCTTCCTTCTTCGTCCTTATCAGCGCTGACCCACGAAACGCCTTGATATAAAAGTTAAGATCTTTATAAACTCCTCCTCTCTTCTTCTTCCTCCTCTTCCTCTTCTTCTTCCTCCTCTTCCTCTTCTTCTTCCTCCTCTTCCTCTTCTTCTTC
>JACEEZ010002857.1:10000-15000 GCA_016584305.1 Chionoecetes opilio | reverse complement strand
CCACCACCACCATCACCATCACCACCACCATCACCACTACCACCACCATCAGCACCACCACCACCACCATCACTACCATCACCACCACCACCACTACCACCACCACCACCATCACCCACCACCACCCCCATCACCACCACCACCCCCACCACCACCACCACCCCCACCATCACCACCACCACCCCCACCCCCACCACCATCACCACCACCGCCATCACCCCTACAATCATCATCATCATCATCATGTCAATGGTTGCTAATTGACCTGAAAAAAGTTACGACTGTCGACTCGGGAATCACAGGTTCAATTTACTGTTTGGCAACACTGATTACGCGGTTTTGTGTGAGTGTGTGTGTGTGTGTGGTGTGTGTGTTGTGTGTGTGTGTAAGTGTTTTATTTTGTAGCCATTAGCTTTGTTTGCATAATTACGAGAAGAGAGAGAGAGAGAGAGAGGGAGAGAGAGAGAGAGAGAAGAGAGAGAGAGAGAGAGAGAGAGAGAGAGAGAGAGAGAGAGGAGAGAGAGAGAGAGAGAGAGATAATGAAGATGTGCAACAGTTACCTGGTCGAGGTGAACAAGATGAAAGGAACGTATGAGGAGGAAAGAATCAGAAACCACACCACACACACACACACACACACACACACACACACACACCACCACACACACACACACACACACACACACACCACACACACACCGCACACACACCCACACACACACACACACACACAAGTAAATAAACAACCAGAGTATAAACAAACAAACCAAATATCAATCCACAATAAAAGACGAATAACAAAACAACTCCACAATGACATATTTTTCCAGAACACAATCCACTTTTTTCATCCACAAATATCCAGGAAACGGAGAGAGATTCGGGTAATTGGAGGAGGAAAGGAGACAAAGAAGGGAATGAATAAACAGCAGGTGGAAGGGGAGGGTGAGAGGGAAAGGTGGGGGGGGCGGGAGGGAAGGTGGGTTGAAGGGAAAGGTGGGAGGGAAGGTGAAAGGAATGGAAGGGAGGTGAGTAAGGTGAGTCGCTGCGTCCCTTGCCATTATAATACTTGTAGGTTCTTTTTCAAGTCTCTCCGATTTGTAAAGTGACAGATTCCTAAACTGAACGACAAAAAAATAAAGTCTTACCACTACTGATGGTACTTACTTACCAAAGGTGGGCACCAACCCGTTAATCCGTTAATCGTTAATTAACGAAGTTAACATTTTCGTTAACGATTTAACTTTTAAGTTAACTTTGGAAATCATTATCGGACTAATTAACTCCCGTTACATTTAACTTCCGTTAACTCAAGTCCGCTAACCCAATTTTTTTTTAGTTTTATACTAATATTGTGTTTCATTTTTTTTTCTACACCCTTTTCTGGCTCTAAAAGCCTTTAAAAACCTAAAACAGAGCCAAAACTATGAAATCAGCCTTTTTTAGGTTTTTTAAAAGTTAAAACTATAAAATCTGCCTTTTTTAAAAACTAAAGCAAAAAAAAAACTAGTTTTTGGGTTCTAAAGCCCTTAAAAAACCCCATACAGGCTGATTTTATAGTTTTGGCACTTTTCAAAGGTGTTTTTAGGTGGTTTCAGAGCAAAAACTGATTTTTTTTTTCTATAATAAAAATTAACGTTAACGGTTTATCGATAACTTCCGTTACATTTTTGAAGAATTAACTGATTAACGGTTATCGAAGTAAATTTTTGGTTAACGGATTAACGGTTAACGAAGTTAACTTTTTGATTAACGGCGCCGGCACCACTGTTACTTACCACTTACACCTTCACTTACCACGTACTTACCACTGTTATGGCACTGGATATATTATATGTAGTATGTGTAGGATGAAACATATATTAGCGGCATGTAGTCATGTTGGAGGTGTACGTGTGTCCTGCCTCTTTCAGCAACACAGCTGTTATTGTGTTGCGTGGGACAGACACTACCTCGTTGATAATGTTGACATGGATATCATTGTGTTGTTCTCACTCGTTGATGCTGCTTGCACTCATGAGAATGCATAGTCAGTGTTTTGTGTGTGAAGTTGGCTCCTATAACTTTTTATGTGGTATGCACATAATATATATGCATATCTTAATGTTGTGATAATTTTTAGTACCGACCCGGAGTCAGATTTTATTAGCTGAGAAGCCGTACTCCTCAAGTTTAAAGAAGCAGGTCTTAAAAGTTCATATATAATTAATAAATGATATCTAGATAACTGCCAGTGCGATTGCTCACGCCCTCAGGGCCTATCTACTGTATTTTGTCCTTGTTCATAACCTCGAGTATTATTAGGTGACAACGCAGTAGAGTTTCACAAATAACTTTTTAATGACTTGCAGGGATTTTAACACAGTCCTAACAGCCTTTGAGTTCATTTTGTTTTCTAATAGCTCAGATTTGATTAATGCTGTAAAGGACTCTACCACTGTATTTATGTGCATAATCCTTATAGCATTACTTTTGTTATACCAACCATTATTATTGTGAGTCCTCTTTGCTATGTTGTCATGGAAGCCCTCACCTTGTATAGGCATTTTTTTAGGTGCATTGCCTGCAACACCGAGAATCTTTAGTACACAATGTTGTAACCTATGGTTAGGTATCTGTCTCTAGACAATCGCGAGGACGCGATCGGGTAGTTGACCGAGCGATGTTATGGCACTGGATATATTATATGTAGTATGTGTAGGATGAAACATATATTATTCAGCATGTAGTCATGTTGGAGGTGTATGTACGTGTGTTCTTACCTCTTTCAGCAACACAGCTGTTATTGTGTTACGTGGGACAGACACTACCGTGGGTAGTGTCTGTCCACTACACTACACTACGGAGTACTAAGGGTACTCCGTAGTGTAGTGGTTAGCACGCTCGGCTCACAACCGAGAAGTCCCGGGTTCGATCCCCGGGCGGAGCGAAGATAGATGGGTGGTCTTTCTTAAAACCCGAGCCCCTGTCCACCTAGCAGTGAATGGGTACCGGGTGTTAGCCGGGGGTTTGTGACCCCCCCTCCCGGGGTGGTGGCTTCGGCCAACACTAAGCTGCAGCGGTAGATCACTACGGCTCTGAGGAATTTTCCTCTAAACACAAACAAACAACAAACTACCTCGTTGATAATGTTGACATGGACATAATTGTGTTGTTCTGATGCTGCTTGCATTCGTGAGAATGTATAGTCAGTGTTTTGTGTGTGCCTATGGTTAATTACCACTTATCTTAGTTGATAAGCAACTGCACACAGGGATAGACACAATTAACGTTGGGTGTGTTTGTGTCATCGCTGTGTAAACAGCGAGCGGAGCTTCGCATTGCACGCACTCAGCAATTCCTGTATAAACATCTATTCAAGAAGCTTTCCTTTATAACTTGCCGACGGAGGGCCGGAAAGACAGAAGAGGAGGAGACGCCAGCCCAGGCGCTCCTAAGCTTAGACTTCATGAAAGTCTGAGTGTACGCACTCACCTGTGAGTGAGTGAGTACTTGTCACGATATGAACTGTTCGGGCCTGTCTATTAAGACTTAAGCTTCCATGGCCGTTTGTAATAACCTGTATTTTATATTATAACCATAACCTTATAAGTGTATATATATATATATATATATAATATATATTATATATTTTATATATATATATAATATATATATATATATTTATAATAATAGTATTGTCTCACTCGATTCCTTGGCACTTACTTTACTTACTTACAAATACTTAAACGTTACTTAAATCTGCAAGCCTTACTTAAACCCGCTCGACCACTTGAAATTACTACCGTATTGATGTATATACCTCTGGGCAGTAAACCTTATCTGCCTATCAGGAGGGCATCACTGGCAATCACCCCTACACGTCAGAGACCTGTATCTTACATGGGTAGATCCCGTTACCTGTACAAATAACAGGCTTATAAATGGGTAACACCACTACTACTTGCTACTACTACTTACCACTACTACTTACTAACTAATCATAATAAGCCTGTAACACCCACATTTTTACCTTTACCTTCCCTTACCATGACATATAATACTCGTAGTTTCTTTACCAAGTCTCTCCGATTAGTAGAGTGACAGATTCTTATACTGAACGACAACAAATAAGCCTAACTAATCATAATACGTCTATAACACCCACATCTATTTTTCTTCACAAGATATATTAACTAATGACAGAGTTTATAATTCCTTTCCAAGTCTCACCGATTTGTAGAGTGACATTCTTAACACTGAACGACAAAAAATAAGTCTTACCCAGCTAACTTATCATACGCTTATAACACCCAAATTTTTTTCCTCACAAGATATATTCACTAATGACAAAGTTCATAATTACCGTTTTTTATTGCCTGATCTCTGTTCCTTCCGTTGCCGTTGTACGCCTCGATGACCTTCGCTTTATTAAACAGGGATGTTATCTATATCTGTACCATTTTTATTGCCTGTTACCTTTCTATCCCCTTTTATTTCCTTATTCGTAATCGTAATGGATGTAAAATGAAGTGGTGTGTTAAAAGAAATCAATATTTGTACTAGTATGTTTAGTGAAATACTATGTGAGTTTGATTTATGAAATGAATATGGATTTTTGTATATTTTTGCCTGTTTGATTTGAAAAGTATTGTTTAGAATAATGTGAGTGGGGAGGGAGGGGAGGGAAAGGCACTCAACGAAAGATAAATAATTCCAAGTGCTTATTTTAAAAGAAACGAAAATAAACTTTTGGATACTGCAAGTGTCTAAACATATCAATAAAGAATGGAACAATGACTAAGTTTTGAAATAAGAATAAAAAGGAATAAGAAAATAAAAAAGACAACCCCCCCCCACACCCACACCCACACCCACACATCCACAACACACCCACACACACACACCCACACAACACACACCACACACACACACACACACACACACACACACACACACACACACACACCACCACACACACACAACACACACACACACACACACACACACACACACACACA
>JACEEZ010002857.1:0-2500 GCA_016584305.1 Chionoecetes opilio | reverse complement strand
GGGAGAAAGGGAAAGACACGAAGGAAGGGGAGGCGAAGAGAAAGAGGAAGGAAGGAAGGAAGGAAGGAAGGAAGGAAGGAAGGAAGGAAGGAAGGAAGGAAGGAAGGAAGGAAGGAAGGAAGATAAAGAAGGAAAGGAATATAGGAACAAAATATGATAAAGATAAGAATTGGGAATAAATAAAGCAGTAGATGGGAAAGAAAAGGTAACAATAGACACAATATGAATAAAAAAACAAAAGAAAAAACATAAATGGAGAAAAAACAAGGATAAATACAAGAGAAAAGAAAGGATAGAAAAATAAAAACAAATAAATGAGAGAAAGAAAACGAGGTATGAAGGAAGGAGGAGAATGAGGGAGAAGGGGGAGGGGAGATACATGGGGGACGTTCAACAGTCAGGCAAAGTTCATGAGGTCTATCAATAATCATAATTAGTAAGAACAAATGCGTATATACGTGTTAGTGTGTGGTGATGGGAGAGGGGATATGCGAGAAGAGGGGAAATGGGGAACTGAGAAAAGAGAAGTGTTGGGTTAAAAGTAAGGGAGAAAGATTGAGGAGGATGAGGAAGAGTAGGAGGAGGATAGATAGGTGGGCGGGCGAGTGGGCCACAAGCACAAGGTCCTGAGTTCAAGTCCCGCGAGGAGCAACTATTTCTTTCATTGTCGAGTGGTGGAAAATACCCACATGCTGCATCAACTTTACCTTCGATTGTGACTACACGTGCGGCGGAAGGCACCAGGTGGCAGCATGAGCCTAAGGTTAAAACCATCACAGAAAACCATCACAGGCGTCACTATAAAAATCCATCACAGGCGTCACTATAAAAATCCATCACAGGCGTCACTATAAAAATACATCACAGGCGTCACTATAAAAATACATCACAGGCGTCACTATAAAAAACCATCACAGGCGTCACTATAAAAATCCAGCCTGCGCCACCATGGGAGAGAGCCAACCATCACAGCCCTCCAGAATGTGCAGGGCCAGCCACCTGAACTGTCAAGGAAAAAAAAATAGGCTACAGGCGCTATAGGCTTCAAGGTGAAAAAAAAAAAGTGTAGAAAGATGCTGTGAGTGGGAATGGTGTCATGTTGTGGTGGCGTGGGGCGAGGGCGCGACAGGGCGTGGGTAGGTATGGCAGGAGGGGGCGTGTAGGGGAGGGGCAGGGAAGGGAAAGGGTAGGAAGGGGCGGATGTAAAGAGAGGAAGGAGCTGGAAATGGTGCCAGAGGAGGAGGAGGAGGAGGAGGAGGAGGAGGATTTTACATAGGATTACATAGGAGTAACAGACACCAGGAGACCTATTGGTCCATAGCGAGGGTATCTGCTGAACTACATACTACTAACTATCAACTACTTGTAAGAAAACAGTTGGAAAAAGATACCATGTCCCTAAAGAGGATGGGAACATGGAAGTTCCATAGTGCAGAATGATAGGATATGAAAAATACTAACTACAACTACCACTACCACTACAACTAATCGATACGGGGGACTAGATACGAATTCGCACTATCAATACCCATTTACTTTACAGTGCGCGTCAAGTCTGTTTTTTGAATGTAGTTATTGTGTTGGCTCCGACAAAAATTTGCTGGTAAATTGTTCCATCGATCAACGACTCTAACATTGAAATAAATTTTTTCGGAGATCGGTGATGCAACGTTGACCGTTAGTTTTTAAACCATTATTTCTTTTTGTCACTTGAGTTGAAAGCTCGAATAGGTTCTCTTGATTTAAAGACATCAAAACCTTTTAGGATCTTAAAGGTTTCTATCAAGTCCCCACGGATTCTACGATCCTTTTAAAGGAAAACATATTAAGTTTCCGCAGTCTTCTTCATAAGATGAATTTCGCAGAGATGGAATTTGTTTGGTTGCTCTTCTTTGCCCCTGATTCCAATTTGGCTTGATCTTTTACGAAACAGGGCGCCAGAATTGAACGGCATATTCCAATGCGGCCTAACCAAGGACGTGTATATTGTGTCATTACTTTCGGAGTTTTATGTTCAAAGTTACGTTTAATAAAGCCCAACATCATATTTGCCTTTTTACTGGGAGCTAGGCAATGCGAAATGGTTTTCAGATCATTATGATGATGACACCTAAATCCTTTTCCCCGCTGTACTTTCGTTAACGATTTATTTTGCATTTGATAGTTTAATTTGAGGTTATCGTTGCCTATATGCATTACTTTAAATTTATCGGAATTGAATTTTAATAGCCATTTATCACTCCAATCTGATAGTTTGTCGAGATCACTTTGTATGAGTTCGCAGTTTTCTCTAGATATGCTTTTTACCGCCTAATTTGGGGGTCATCTGCAAATTTTGATATTTAGATAAAAAGTCCGCAGTCCAGATCGTTGATATATATCGAAAAAGAGTAGGAACCCAAGACCGAGCCCTGAGGCACCCCACTAGTGACATCTAACCAATCAGATGCCTCAAAACCCCATTTTTATGAATACCCTAGATGTCCTAGCGTTGGTTCAC
>JACEEZ010002855.1:0-16797 GCA_016584305.1 Chionoecetes opilio | reverse complement strand
ACATTCTTTTCATTCCCCGATACTTTTAAAACATACATCACCCTTTTTTTGGTTTTCTCAATGAAATCCTTCGACGGTAGGTTCTTCATAGCATGCAGGCGGGGAAATTGGCCCCACTGACTCACCAACAAATGGATGCGTCACGCGGGCGAATTAAAGCACGAAGCTTGGGGGTGGCAAGGCAGGGCACCCCCAGAGCTTGGGGTTTTGGGGCTCTCCCTTTTCATAGGGAACTGGAAACTTAGGTCATTTTCCCCCCTAAAGGACGCAGAAGATAAAAAATTTTCAAAAAACCTTTCTGGGGGGGATTTTGTTCTCGGTCTCACCTTCGGGCGGCTCGGTTACAGTGTGGAGGCTGATCCCCAAGGGAGTGGCGCAATGGAGGGGAGGTCAACACCCCCCTGGAACGGTGGGCTGATTGCGGTACAGTTATCACACTTCTGTGGCGAGACTTTGGAGTGTTTTTCCTTTGCTTGAGGACACTCGGGAACCGCCCGGAATGTAAGCATCATTTCGACCCCAGGCTAACCTCAGGTGGCCTCTTCTCCCCAAGAACTGGAAAATAAATTGTTTTTGGGAATGAGCCCATAAAAATAAAAAAAAAAAAAACCTTTACCCTAACAAATTCAAGAAAGCGTTTTTTTTTTTTTTTTTGGTAGTATTACATGTGGGGAAAAAAAACATACTAAAAGTTTCCCAAAAAATGGTTACCACAAAGGGGCCCAAATGTACGTCAAAAAATATCCCCCGCCAAAGCTAAAAAATTTTAAAGGGGATCTTTTCCCCTACGGGCAATTTTTTTTGTTATTGAACCAAAAAAACGTAAAAGTTGGTATATATACAAAAATTTTTAAATTCAAGAATTTTTGTTCAGAAAAAAAATTGATTTTCCCATAGAAAACTAATTAGGGAAGAAAAGTGATTTAGGGGGGGGTTTCCAAACCTACTCCCCCTTTGATTTTTTGACGTAGGGCGAGATAGTCTATCTTTGGAGGGGAAAACTGGGCTCAATTAAGTAAGCACTTTTTTTTTTTTCCTCCTCAAAAATAAAAAAAAAAACAGTAAAAAGTTCAAAATGTTGGGTTTAAAAATAATTTTTTTTTTTTTTTTTTTTTTTAATTTTAAATTTTCTCGCCTTTCAGGTCACATATTTTTGTATAAAAGGCACTCCCTTTCAGCGTCTAACTTTTTTGTATATAAATAAAAATAGGTTCGAAGATAAACCTTTTCATTAGCTGGCAACACTTTGGGCAAACTTCCCCCCCCCCCAAAAACCAAATACCACGAAAGTACATTTTTGTGTTGCTAAGAACAAAAAAAATATTTGGGAAGTTTATTGTCAACTTTAAAGGTTTAAAATATATAATTAAAAAGCTTTAGGTCACATATTGATCCGTTTAAATTATACTAAACATCCAAAAAAATTTTAATTATATTTAAATTTTTTTATTTTTGGGAATAATTAAATTAAATTTTTTTTTTAAGTTTTTTATAAATTCAAATTTTCCCTTTTGTTCTTTGGGCCCCAATTTTTCTTTATTTCTTTTTGTTTTTTATAATTTTTTCCCTTTATTGGTGTTTTATGATATAACACATGGGTTTTTTTATGGAAAAGGGGGTTAAAATGCAAAAATTATTTCTTGGAAAGAGCCTGCACAGTTTTTTGTTTGAGATTCCCGGGCAAACCCCCCGCTGGGTTTTTGGAATCGGAAAAAAACTCGCTCTACACAAGGTTTGAAGGGCGACTCTGTCTTTCAATAGCTGTGCTAAGATGTTTACACACTAGAAAAACCATAGCTGAGATGAAGACGCTGGGTGTAAAGGATGGTGGCATTTGTGCGGGAGCAAAACTGGAGACAATCCTGTCTGCAATGAGGTATTCTAGTCTCTGCCGAAAAGTTGTTCAGCCAAAAGCTTTATACACCTGAACGACTGCACGACCTCTCTGCAACGAAGTATCATGCCCTTCGGAGTTACCTCCAACGTGATGCTTGGATGGACAATGGTGAGGCCAGGACACTACTAATGGGATGGGAATTGCAGAACAACAGTCTAGTTCCAGTGATGATGGATACTTCACTGCGCCAGAAAAAACTTCTGAAAATAATCACTGCAATTGTTATCGTGCGTTGTAGTACACTTCCGTGCACTTGCCCCCCCCCCAAAAAACACACGGACTTATCTAGTTCACGGGTATAGTTGCGGACCATGTCAAAGAAGCGGCATTGTGAACAATATGAGTGAGGAAGCAGTGTCTGATGATGAAAATAGAGGACGATTAAACTGGGACATGGTTATCGTGAGAAGTAGGTCTTAAAAGGCACTGGTATTCTATAATTTTAGAAATGTACAGTATGTCATGACGTCATTGATGACGTCATGACCTCGCCTGTCCGTGTGTAGTTAGTATAAACACTTGTATAAAATTGTTATACAACAATCATATAGTAAAAAATGTAAACTCTTCGTACCCTACAGCTACAGCCTTTGAAATAAGGAAATAGTGGTTATTTTAGTGCGATGGATGTCATCGTCTTAGACGTCATAGTTAGGACCTTTGTGGTGAATCAATTGGTAAAGTTTATATGTTGTACCCACATATAATGTATAGGTGATAGTCCCTTCCAATAGTCCCTCAAAAGTAAAAAAAATGAAAAAAAAATGAAAAATTCATTTTTTTAAATTTTTTTTTTGAGGGGCTATAATTTTTTTTATCTAATTAGAAAAAAAAAGAAATGCCCTTGAAGTCCAAGGCGGCATATGCCTCTTCGAATGACACTCTAAGACTCTCTTCGACTGAGATTGGCGGAGGAGTAGTCTTTGGGGGGGACCCCCCTAAAATCACGTTTTTCTTCGCTACTTCGTTTTTCTATGCGTCAAACAAAAAATTTCCCACCAAGACGACCCTAATTTTTGTACTTGTTTTATATATGTACTAAGTTTTCAAAGATGTAGGTTTAATAATAAAGAAAAAGAAAAATTTTGGAGTCGATCCCCTACATTTTATAGCTTGGCGGCCATATTCTTTTGACGTCACATTTGGACCCTTTGTGGTAAACAATATTTTGGAAACTTTTAGTATGTTTTTACCACATGTAATACTACAAAAAAAACAAATAAAACGCTTTCTTGGAATTTTGTCAGGGTCAAAACCGTATTTTGACTGGACTAATGGTAATCACAGCAGAGAAATTATACTGGTAAAAAAAAAACTTAAAACATATAACAGTATGGGTTCTCCAGCATGTTAAAGGCTTGATATAATTCACTGGATGTTCCTCCTCACTAATGCATGGGTGAGGATGCAAGCATTGAAGACGATGTCCTCTGTAAGTACCCAAAACACAAGTGGTTGGTTTAAGGAGCAGTTTGGAACGCAGTCCACTGAAAGAATGAGGACAGTTTGTATTGTATAGATATATAAGTGGATGGGCCTTGTGTTGTACTATATGGAGGTAAACGTCTAAGACTACGATTTAGGCCTGCGGAATTGATTTATATCTAAAGAAGGAATTATAAAAATATAAAAAACTCCTTATTCCTTGCACGTAGTAAGACTTATGTGTACATTGAGTAGTTCTTTCAAATCATTAATAGATATATTTTATTACATAATTAAACTGTCAGCTAGGCGTTTGTAAGTTCCAATGTAGATCATCGCATGAATGTGAACTAAGCTCTGTGATGAATGTTGGGAGGGACCCAGTGCTCAGAGGTGATGGGTATGGGACAGCCATCCCGTCACGCGCTGTGTGTGGCCTCGTGAAGCATTGACTGACAGCCACAAGCAATGTGTACACAATTTAGTACTCCATGACATTCATCAAAATTAAGCTCCTGGAGTCATGTAAACCCAAGGCCTCACCAGGCAGGCGGCTTTCATCTCCTTGCCAGAATACTGCAAGCAGTGCAACCCCTCCCTCAGGAAACATCAAGCACCCATAGTAAGGTTAGCAAGGAAAGAACAATTGTGTTCTGTAGATATTTACGTCTCTCAGTCAACATGGCCAACATGCCCTTACTTCAGCTACATCACAGCGCCATGACACCTCACATCACTGTTACCATTAACGTGGAGAAGAAAGAAAACAGAGGGATAAAGCAAGACAAGATTGCAGGAGTAAGCCACATGAAAAGGGCAATATATTGTTTGTCTGTTATTTTTCATTTTCAAAGTGCTGTTCAGTTAGGTCTTAAGCCTTAGGCTAGGTCCCTAACGGAAAGGCAGGGCTCAACTCATTCAAATCTCTTGTCTCAAATGGCATTTTTTTCTACAGGCATTTTTACATTGTGATTAGTTTTCCTGTTTTTACCATTAGGCAGGGTATTCTTCTTTCCAATAGTTTTTTATTTTGTAATGTAGGCTTGCTCTTTTTACGATGTATTCTGTTCTTGTGAATAAAGTTGTATATTTTGAACAGGGGTTACTAATCACGAAGATGATAAACTATAAGCCTCTTTTTATATGTATTACTAGCCGCCAAAGCGCCCTCCGGGTGGACTTTTTGGCTAGCTCCTGCGGAGAGCTATGGTGGGCCTTCGCCACCAAACACAGACTCTCCAGTTAGCCCCTTTAGCTTCCTGAAATCATGGATGTCGAAATTGTAGGTATTAACGCCAACCCATTTACACCACCTCCAACCCATTCACTCACCCATTACACATCCCCCCCACCCATTTCACTCACCCATTACCCACACCCCCCTCCATTCACTGTCAACACATTACCCATCACCACACACATTCACTCACCCATACCCATTCACCCCATCTATCCCCTACCATCACCCATCACCCCCCCACCCATTCACTCACCCATCACCCCACACCCATTACCCAGCACCTCCACCCATTCACTCACCCATTAACCATCAACCCTACATCAAGGTTTCCTCAAATTCTATCGCAACCCACTTTTTACAATTCTCGCAATAGGCTGCTAAAAAAAAAAAAAAATGACGGATCATCTCATAAGTGGGACTTAAAACCTTCTCCTGGTCGACCCGATTCAAAACTGTGCCATATGAAGGGAATGCGCCACTGGGGCGGCCACCATCGCGGACAGACAGAACACACACACACAGACACACACTTTCGCTTATTTTATTACTAGCCGCAAAGCCGCCCTCCGGCGGACTTCTTGGCTAGCTCTGCGGAGGGCTATTGGTGGGCTCGCCCACCAAAACACAGACTCTCCAGAGAGCCCCTTCTAAACTTTCATGAAATCATGGCATGTAGAAATGTATATTAACGCCAACCCATTCACATCACCTCAAGCCAGTCACTCACCCATTACCCATCAACCCCACCCATTCACTCACCCATTACCCACACCCCCCAACCCATGCAATTCAACCATTACCCATGCACACCCACACATTCACTCACCCATTACCATCACACCCACCAGGCACTAACCATGAACATCACCACACACGCATTCACTTCACGCATTACCCATCACCCCCCACCTATTCCATCACCCATTCACCCCCACCATCACCCCCCCCACCATTCACGCAACCCATCACCCCACACCATTACCCATCACCCCACCATTCACTACCCATTACCCATCACCCACATCAAGGTTTCCTCATTCCTCGCACACCCACTTTTTTCACAATTCTCGCTAATAGGCTGCCTAAAAAAAAAAAAAAAGTGATCGGTATCATATTATAAGTGGGCTTTAAACCGTCCCTGGTCGACCCGATTCCAAAAACTGTGCCATATGAGGGGATTCCGCAACAGGTGTCGGCACCCAGAGCGACAGACAGACACACACACACCACACACACACACAACACACACTTTCGTTATATTTATTATAGAAGATGTAAAGCAATCCTCATCCAATGAACAAACAACTTTAACCTTGAAAAACCGTATATCCTTTTCTAACACACATATATATATAATATATCTATTAATAATATAAGCGAAACGTGGTCTCGTCTGTCTTGGTCTGTCGTCTGTCTGTCTGTCTGTGTGTGTGTCCCAGACCCCGTAGTGTGTTGTGGTATTAGGTTCCGCCCCCCGTGGCGCCAATCACCTCATATGGCACATTTCTGGAACCGGGTTGACCAGGGGAAGGTCATAAGCCACTTATGAGAGATTCGATCACTTTTTTTTTTTTTTTTTTTTTAGCAGCCTATTAGCGATAATTGTGAAAAAAAAGTGGGTTGCGAGAATTGAGGAAACCTTGATGTGGGGTGATGGGTAATGGGTGAGTGAATGGGTGGGGTGATGGGTAATGGGTGTGGGGTGATGGGTGAGTGAATGGGTGGGGGGTGATGGGTTGGTGGGGGTGATGGGTGAGGGTGAGGGAATAGGTAGGGGGTAATGGGTAATGGTAAATATAAGCGAAAGTGTGCCCTGTCTGTCTGTCTGTCTGTCTGTGTGTTGTGTGTGTGTGTAGTGTGTGTGTCTGGTATAGGTTCCGCCCCCTGTGGCGCAATCACCTCATATGGCACATTTTTGGAACCGGGTTTGACCAGGGGAAGGTTTTTAAGCCCAATTATGAGATGATCCGATCACTTTTTTTTTTTTTTAGCAGCCTATTAGCGATAATCGTGAAAAAAAGTGGGTTGCGAGAATTGAGGAAACCTTGATGTAGGGTGATTGGGTAATGGTGAGTGAATGGGTGGGGTGATGGGTTAATGGGTGTGGGGTGATGGGTGAGTGAATGGGTGGGGGGTGATGGGTTGGGGGTGATGGGTGATGGGTGAGGGAATAGGTGGGGGGTGATGGGTAATGGTAAATATAAGCGAAAGTGTGTCGGTCTGTCCTGTCTGTCTGTCTGTTGTCTGTGTGTGTGTGTGTGTGTGTGTGTGTGTGTGTGTGTGTGTGTGTGTGTGTCTGGTATAGTTCCGCCCCCCGTGGCGCAATCACCTCAAATGGCACATTTTTGAAACCGGGTTGACAGGGGAAGGTTTAAGCCCAGTTTCCTTTTTTTAGCAGCCTATTAGCGATAATTGTGAAAAAAAAGTGGGTTGCGAGAATTGAGGAAAGTATGTAGGGTGTAGGGTGATGGTAATGGATTGAGGATGTGGGTGATGGGTAATGGGTGAGTGAATGGTTGGGGTGATGGGTAATGGGTGTGGGTGATGGTGGTGAATGGGTGTGGGGTGATGGTTTTTGGGGTGATGGGTGAGCGGTAGTTGGGGGTGCTGGTAATGGGTGAGTGAATGGTGTTGTGGTGATGTGGTACTGGGTGAGTGAATGGGTGGGGGTGATGGTAATGGTTGAGTGCATGGGTGGGGGTTGATGGGTGAATGGTTGGTGAATGGTTGGGGGAATACATACTTTTCTACAATCCATGGTTTCAGAAAGGGTGAAGGGGCCTACCTGGAGAGAGTCCGTGTTTGGTGGGCCGAAGGCCCACCAAACACAGAGTGGAGGCCCGAAGGCCCACCACCATAGCCCTCCGTCAAGGAGCTAGCCAAATAAAGTCCCCCGGGGGCGAGCTTTTGCGGCTAGTATATATATATTATATATATATAATATATATAGTCTAATATTACTATATATATATATATATATATATATTCTAATATATTAGATATATTATCATATTATAATATACGAGGGAGGTCGCCGAGATATGAGCAGTAAGGTTCCACCTGGCATAATCATAAACGAAATCTCGTGTACTAAACCATAACTATGGTAATATATAGGTTTGGTTCCAGGACCATCAATTAAAAAAAAAAAAAAAAAAAAAAAAAAAACGTGCTTTCCAGCTAAAATAACTATAGCAAACAAGCAAAACACACAGCGTCCTATATTTACCCACCACTGTACGTACTACCTATTCGTCATGAAAAAGCTGCCTGAACGAGAAAATAAGACGAACACAAAATAATCATAACTGTCACATTAATTAACGATAAACAGCATAACAGCAAAAAGCGTTGTACTGTAGGGTAACCCCGCGTGAATCAAAAGAGGGTTGTGTAGAGGTCCTACAAGATTGGGGCAAGCACACATGGCTAATTACCCTAAGGCATCAGCCGCGCCATAATGCTTAATTACCCTTCGTCACTGCTGCTAGTCCGCGGTTGGTCGCGGCACACCCTTCTAATTACCCCTAAGGATCGCAGGCCGCGCCATATGCTTAATAACCCTTCAGATCACTGACTGATAGTTCCAAGGTTTGGTGCCGCCACCTTTCTAATTATCCCCTAAGGACAGGCCTGCCCATTGCTTACCCTTCGTCAAGGCTTGCTAGGTGATCTGACTGGGGGTCAACCAAATCCCCTTTGTCCAACTGAGTGGTAGGCGAGTATTTTGAACTTGATATTTTACCTCACCCCAGTCTGAATGTCGTCGCATTGGATTTTCGATCCGTATATTTGAAAATGACCTAGTTTACACAGCTGTATCATCGGATTACGATCAGAATGCTCGTATACGGGACCTTCCTATATATATATATATATTATATATATATATATTATATATCTGTATTATCTATATATTATATATATTAATATAATATATATCTATATATAATATATAATATAATAAATCGATACTGCGAGTTATTTTTAATATCCCTTTTTTTCATGCCGTGCCTGCTATTTGTCAATTAATAAGATGTTTAGCGCAGCATTCTGAATGGTTGTGAACACCTGTGCCAGAGATAATGGGGTTTGAACACCTGTGCCAGAGATCAATGGGTTTGAGACATACCTTTTGCCAGAGATAGTGGTATAGAGTGAGATGAATACGAAGGTATGAGGAGTAGAAAGATGCTGAAGATGTAGAGTGTGAGAGGACGACCCCGTGTTAAATGTGAAGGATCGAGTGAGGGGAGGCAACAAGGGATATACAAGAAGAATGCGAAGATAATAACAGTATAAGAGTATGGTATAGGAATTGTGATTGGGAAACTGATTGGAATAGAGTCGCTGTCAGTAGTTTAGGGCGGAATCATTAGGGAGCTTTAAAGGAGCTTGATAATTTCATGGCTGGGGATGCAAGGTGATGTGTAGTGTTAATATCAAGAACTAACCTCGTGTAGGTCTCGGCCTTTTATAGCTCCCTTATTTTTCTCTTATGTTCGTATCTGTATCCTTGGGAGGGCATGTATACTGGGGTGTGGTATGAGGTGCAATGGAGAACACTGCTACCATGACCACGTCTTGTAGAAGCTCTATAGGCGTATACCATTTGAGATTCGATATAAAGATTATCATACCTCAAATGAATCAATTAAGTAGTGCACGTTACTGGAGAGAATTATGACATTAGTTGCCGCGGGATATTTCAGAATAGGATCCTTTTTGACACCCTAACTCGGCCCTGTAGGTAATGTTCCAACCATCATACTATAATCACGCAGATTACTGGATAGTATCTTGTACTATTCACTTAAGAGAGAGAGAGAGAGGAGGAAGAGAGAGAGAGAGAGAGAGAAAGAGAGAGAGAGAGAGAGATAGAGAGAGATATGAGAGCAGAAGAGGAGAGAGAGAGAGACTAGAGAGCTAGAGAGAGGACGAGAGAGAGAGTAGTATAGATAGCGTCGAGCTGTGCGCGTACATATATAGAGCTGAGATAGAGATAGAGAGGAATCGAGAGATAGAGAGAGATGAGAGATTAGAGAGAGAGAGATAGATAGACGCGATCTATATAGATGATGCGCTAGATCGATATAGTAGCTATAGATAGAGAGATAGAGCGTCGTAGACTATATCGATATCTAGAGAGAGAGATATATCAGTTATCGGAGAGATGATATATAGAGAGATCTCCTCGAAGCTATATATATATGAGATGATATAGAGATAGAGATGATGCTATATAATGCAGCGCTAGGATATAGGAGTGATGATTAGAGAGCGAGAGCGTACTACTATGGTATGATAGGATGCATAGCGAGATATTATATAGAGATAGTTTGATAGAATAGAGAGAGTATCGCTGCTATTATCGCGATCGTGTATCAGCGAGCTATGAGTATCGAATAGAGATCGAGACATCGAGAGTATGCGACGAGAGAGAGATGGCTAGAGAGGGAGAGAGGAGATCGAAGAGCTTACGAGAGATAGGAGATGATCTAGATAGAGAAGAGATCATGAGGCGAGAGAAGAGAGAGAGATATAGACACATAGATGTATATAGAGAGAGTGAGAGAGAGAGAGAGATATATAATCATACTAGTGGAGGGAGATCTATTACACTGATTTAGTCATATCATCTATCATCCTCTTGTGGGGGGAGAGATGTATATCGTATTATATATCTGACTTCGTATCTATCTTAATCTCGCTATAGAGAGAGATATACACAAGAAGAAATATAAGCCCCTTTATGGAGTTGTAGATGTTCATGAAAGAGAGAACTACAAGACCTTTATGACCCCCGCCCCTGGGAGACAATAGTTTGAGAAAAGTCCATGTTTTCTTTCTTCTAGCATCCCCCCTGCATAAATCCGATCAAGTTTATCGTATTTTTATAGCAGCCTATTATCTTTCAGATTCAGACCTGGTGTTACAAAGTATCAGTATTTAAAAGAAGTATTATAATAACAAATGACCTATTTTTTGTAGGCTATATATTTTGCGTGTTTTACATTCCTATAATTATTGCCTCTACCTAGCGAGGAAATGCAGGTTGAAAATTTCTTAGCCTCTAGCCGGAAGTTGGCAGAGTCGGGGCGTACCTCAAAAGGGAGCAATAATGGACCTTCCATTTACTCCTAAAACTTAGGTAACGTAGATTTGAAATCTTCAAAGCCTCATATAGTTGGCAGTGACATTGATTTTTTTTTCAATGTGAAGTCATTATTTTTATTTTTGATGTACAGGGCCAGTGACCCGCCGTTTACCATCCAAAAACCCTAAAACACCGGAGTCTTATGAAGCTTTTTTATCCATAAGGCTAACCTTAATCACTGTACTCATATTCTTTTTTTTTTTCATGAGAGAATTGCCACACCATAAATGAAATATCTTGCCTTTTTTTGGGGCCAAAATATCACACCACAAGGGCGGTTACCGCGCTGTTGATTGGTTGTTGACGTAGTTTTACCCTTGAGTGTTCGCCTAGCTATATCGGGTCCTCTTTTTAGAGGGCTCAGAAGACTGTCAGTTATCTATCCATTTCACACAATGTCAGAGACAAAAAGAACATATCATGTTTGTGTTTGTGCCAATTTCACAAAAAACAGCAATTTAAAGACTCCGAGAAAGTTGTTTCATAACTATGGCCTAAGGACAAGAAAAAGGAGGAAACTTGGTGGATGCTGCATGCGTGATTTCTCGATGAAGAAATTTCATTCCACTACTGACTGCTGTGCAGACCATTTTTGATGTATATTGATGTATGTACTTGTGCATAGGAGAAGTACCCTTGCAACAAATGATAGGTATCTTTATGCTTAAGGCATGAGCCTGTGGATAAGTTGCGGGGAGTGGTAATGCATGTATGCGGCAGTTTTGAATGTAGGGATGAGCCAGGCTGGGATTTTTTTTTTTTTTTTCACACTTTTTATGTATACAACACGCAATGCGTTGTAAATTCTAGAGTCCTTTCCTTCCCCCGCTTTTTCCCGCCCTATATTAATGTATTAGATGCTTTTTTTTTTTTTTTTTTTTTCTCATCCACAGACCTTCACTAGATCTTTCAGAACCCCTAATGTAATTATAAATGTCGTGACAGATTGCTGTCGGTGAAGGCCTTGGAGTCCGGGCGCGTTTCTCTCCTGCTTTCTCCCTCTTCTCACCACACCGGAATTCTTTTGGAGAGAAGCAAAAGGATAGGTAATCCGAGCCAGGTCATCCTCATGGAGCAAGGAATCAAGGGAAGAGGTGAGGCCATTATCTCTATTGACATTATCAATTATACTAATTATTCTCTCTCTCTGCATCTCCCTCTCTCTCTCTTCACCTCTCCTCGGTCTCAAGACCACGGCCCTCTTCTCTCTCCCCTCTCTCCCCTCCTCCCTTCCCTTCTCTTTCCTCCTCGTCTCCCCATCTCCTCCTCTGCCTCCTCTCCCAGTCTCCCCTTCGTCGTCTCTCTCACTCTCCCATCTCCTCCCCTCCCTCTCTCCTCTCTCTCTCTCTCTTCTCTCATCCGGTTCTCTCCCCTCTCCTCTCTCCCTCTCTCTCTCCTCTCCTCCCCTTCATCTCTTCCTCTCTCTCTCTCTCATCTCTCCTCCATCTCTCCCTTCTCTCTCCCTTGTCTCCCCTCCCTCTCTCGCCCTCGAATCTCCCCTCCTCTCTCTCTCATCTCCTCTCTCGCTCTCCTCCTAATCTCCCTTCCTCTCGCATCTCGATTCCTCTCTCTCTCTCCTCCTCTCCTCTCCCTCTTCCTCTCAAGTTCTCTCCCCAGTGTCTCTCTCCCCTCCGTCCCCTCTCCGCTCTCTCTCTCTCGTCTCTCTCGCATTCGCTCGCTCTCGCTCTCCTCGCTCATCCGGTCATCTCTCACCTCCTCCCCCTCTCTCATTTCTCTCTTCTCCGCATCTCCTCTCTTCCTCGTACTTCTCTCTCACGCGTCTCTCTCCACTCGCCCCTCTCTCCTCTTCGTACCCCTCTACCCGTCTCCTCCCCCCTCTCCTCTCCCTCTCTTCTCGTCTCTCCTCCCTCTCTCATCTCTCTCTCTCTCTCCATCTCTCTTCGCTCCTCTCTCGCTCTTCTCATCGTCATCTCTCATCACTCTCTCCCGGTCATCTCTCCTCATCCTCTCTTCCCCTCTCTCTTTCTCCTCTCGCCTCCTCTTCTCTCTCTCCCCGCCTCTCGCATCTCTCCTCTCTCTCTCTCTTCCTCCCTTCCTCTCTTCGTCCAAGCTCCTCTCTCTCTTCTCTCCCTCCTCCCTCTCTCCCGTCCTCACCGTCGCCCCTCCCTCCTTCGTCTCTCCGTCCTCCTCTCTCTCCTCTCCACTCACTCCAAACCTCCTCTCTCGCATAGCCGTCGATATCTTCTCTAGCTCCTCGCTCTGTCTAATCCTCTCTCGCCCCTCTCTCTCCTCTCTCTCTCTCTACTCTCTCTCTCTCTCTCGCTCCTCTCTTCTCTCTCCCTCATCTCGCTCTTCACTCTCTCTCATCTCTCTCTCTCTCTCTACTCTCTTCTCTTCTCTCTCTCTCCTCTCCCTCTCTCCCTCTTAGGACCTCTAATACCCAAGTAGCTTGATGGCATTTCCCCGACTTCTTTACTAGGACGAGAAAGTCGTTTCTTGCACCACAATGATGTCCCAATATCTGGAGGATTATACCACCACTTCACCTCGGGCGCCATGCATTCAAGGTGTACAGTTAATAACCAATATTATGTTTTACTACTAGATGGGGATGGAGGTACTCTCACTTGAGAAGGAAAGTTGTCTAAGCCAACAATTAAGTACTTAAAGAAGCAATGAAACAGTAATTTAAGGTTTAGGGCCTCTCTTCTGCGTTCTTATGTATATACATTATATGGGAAAAAAAATAAACGTAAAAAGGGAGCTGAAGATGGACAAGCGATACACTGCTTAGTCCTATAAGCCCTACTAACCTTGGCTATCTTCTTAGTTTTGGGTCACAGAGTGTGTGGAGGAATTCAAAGCCTGTGAAACCCCTGTGCCAGCCACACCTGTGTGACAGCCCATCATTGTGTGTCATGGGGTGAGTAGGTATGTGCAGGGAAGGGAGGGGTGAGGGAGGGCAAATCATTTCGTGTATGGGTGAAGTATCCAGGGACAGGGGGGGTGGGGAGGTCATCATTGTGCTGTAATGGTGAATATGCAGGAAGGGAGGGGTGTAGGGAGTGATCAGCCTTAGGTCAGAGCACGGGGGATGTTTTCCATGGTCACCTTTCCTTTTCAAGCTACAACAAGCTTGTCAAGTGAGCTGTTGGAAGGTGTAATGTTTTTGACTTTATTCTTGTTGTGACTACATGGCAAGGATGGTTTTTGTTTTACAATTTGGGTCAGAAGAATATGTTTTAAAAAAAAATGGGGTAGATATCTAGGCAAAATTTATACTTGGTAGTAAGTCTTAGAGATCTGAGAACATTGAACATACATCGTAAGCTAAATGATTGATATATGATAATTGATAGACAAATGGATGTCCAATTTATTGAAATCAATTCATCATAATAGATTGCTGTTTTGGTTGTTGTTTGCTCTTCTGACTTATGCCTGCATAGGATGATATACATTTCTTTCCTCACTGTGGTTTGTAATCCTCGGCATGCCTCTGTCTACCCTTGGGCAGCCACTACTCTACTAAGCCTACTCCTTGCCATGAACCCACCCTTAGGACTTGACAAGTTCCGTGGGCCGCCAAATGCACAGCCATGAGTACCGCACACCAAGCTTTCAGTGGGCTGAGAGTGGTGGTGCTCGGGGCACACAATCATTCGGGGCCTTGGAAACATTCTGATCTCCCTTGAGTTGTCTACTACATGCAACGGAGGTACGTTGTAAGATAACATTATGTATAGTATGCCTTCCTTCAAGGTGGCATCGGCAATTTTTTTGCCAATTCCCGCTATCCCAATATCCGTAATTCCGACTGCATACGCATACCGCAATCAAATTCTCGCTCAATTTTTTGTTTTAGATAGGCCCTTTTCCCTCTCCACATCGTACATTCCCGCAATTCCGCCAAAACGATTTTGACACCTCACAATTGAAAACCTATTATATGAGCATCAATCTGCAAAATTAAAATAATAAGACAATTTGAGAATGACTGAAGTTGCATTAGTATAATCGAGGTATAGACACCTGGTTAGTGTACTAGACACCTACCGTGTCTATTGTCCTAATTGTGTCAATCTTAGTAAACACACTAAAGCACTGTTAGTGGTTACTAATGATTGCACATTATGGACAAAAATATTTTTATTTTTGATTGCACTTCAGTCACTAACACCACACAATATAATGTAGATAAATCACACACACAAACAATAGCCAAGCCAGCGTCCCACCCCACTCAATTACTCCCCAATCCCAAGTACCCGCACGCACTGACTGCCTACACTTGGCAGTGTCGTCCTCCCCATTGTTGGCGGGAACGATTATGTTCACGCGGGCCCCTTTGAAGGTGGGACCGTCACAATTATTTGGCCGATTTGTGTTTCAAAATTTGGCGTACTCACCCTCGGCAATTTTTTTTTCCGCAATGTTTTTCAGGCCATCGGCAATTGCGCAATTGCGCAACCGGAATAATAACCCATTCCGCAAGTTTGCGAAATTGCCGAACTTGCGGACTACAATTGCGAATGCCCCCTTTGTTTTCCTTATACATATGATTTGTCCGATCACGGAATATCACGTGTAGGTGCTCCACTGGCCATCTTGTAGCTTCTTCTTCTTCATTTCTTATGTTCATATGTTCTTATTAGTAGTCTTTTGATAATGTTTGTGCCCTGCAAGGCTGTACAGATAATACCCTTAGACTTTGGATAGGTACCGTACATATATGGAAAATGGTTTGCAACATTAGGACTTAAAAGTGTGTTATTTTCAGGTCCTTCTCTCCCACAACAATCCCGTAACACATCCCCTCGGAGCGAGCCAGCCATCTCCTGACAGGTCGTGGCATTGTGGTCAGCCATGAAGATGGCTTTTTGTGTTTGTGAACGGGTTCCGCAAGCAGAAGCTGATGTTGTGTTTGTACTGCAAACCGGTAGGGATGGACGCGGGCCCTGCCACACCGAGCGTTTTGCAATTGCTATGATGGTGTTCATTTATAAGACTGAAGCTACCAGGTATATCATTGTTTGAAAAACAGAACTGAAATATATAATCCAAGATAAGATGTAAAGTGTGAAAAAAGACAATGGGAGCTCAGAGTTTTGGAAAGGAGTCAGGAAACTACAAAATTCTGCCATATTAGTTCACCTAGACGCTATTTTTCAATCCGCAGGTTACGAGTACACGTTCCCCTTTCTGTCTGAGGAGTGCGGGGTGAGTGTGGAGGACAACATTGTGAAGCCCCTGTACAAGCACCTCATTCACACCGCCTTCCCCTCCATGGCCTTCATCGGGATCCCGTTTCATATCGTTGCCTTCCTTCTCTTTGATTTCCAGGTATGTTCATCTTATTTCAGAACATTTTGTGACTAGTCCAGGATAGAGGTGTGAAATACTTAGATATTAAAACAGTTAGGGATATCTCTCTCTCTCTCTCTCTCTCTCTCTCTCTCTCTCTCTCTCTCTCTCTCTCTCTCTCTCTCTCTCTCTCTCTCTCTCTCTCTCTCTCTCTCTCTCTCTCTCTCCTCATCTCTCTCTCTCCTCTCTCTCTCTCTCTCTCTCTCTCTCTCTCTCTCTCTCTCTCTCTCTCTCTCTCTCTCTCTCTCTCTCTCTCTCTCTCTCTCTCTCTCTCTCTCTCTCAGAGAACAAGCGAACTTCATAGCGAACGGACGTGTGTTTTGGTCGCTCTGTTATCACAACCGGATTACCTATTTTCGACTAACTGGCCCACAATGGATATTTCTGTGTTGAAAGTACTGCTAGCAGCACAAGAACAAGCCTATCGTGGTGCCATGGAAATGTTTAAAAAGGAAGTTAGTGAACAATACAAACTACTACAAACAACTGTACAAGACTTCAAGACATGTTTGGAATTTTCCCAAAATGAAGTGGATGACCTGAAACACCAATTGAATCAATTGAAACAGGAAAACAAAACCGACAAACTACTTGTTTCCAAACTCTCTGAAGATCTTCAAGCAAGTCATAAATCTATAGAAGTACTGAAGGACCGTTATAACTATCTAGAAGATTATAACCGACGAAATAATCTACTATTCCGTTTGGCATTACGAGGGACATCAGCTGGAACTAGCCAACTTGAAAATAACT
>JACEEZ010002854.1:73376-89555 GCA_016584305.1 Chionoecetes opilio | reverse complement strand
TATTTAAGCTCGAATTATACTTTATTCCCCAGTATACCTTTCTATACCCTGCATTTTACAGTGTAGGATACGGTCCGTTGTTGACTTACCAGGCGTGAACCCAGACTGCTGGGTCTCTGATGCTCACAGATGACTGCGAATCCGTGTCAGCAATAGATGGGTAAGCACCTTGCCTGGTACGCTGAGCAGTGTAATACCGCGGT
The DNA here is from genome assembly GCA_016584305.1 of Chionoecetes opilio. Classification (NCBI taxonomy): domain Eukaryota; kingdom Metazoa; phylum Arthropoda; class Malacostraca; order Decapoda; family Majidae; genus Chionoecetes; species Chionoecetes opilio. The sequence continues at coordinate 89,352 of JACEEZ010002854.1, read as the reverse complement.
AATTGTTGCAGTCCTGACGGTTCCTTTTCCCTTTCCAGATAGGGACGACCAGCCCCCTATTCCAATCAGGAGGAATGGTACCTGATGCCACACGGCAGTCAGGACAGCATGCAACCCGCGGATCATGGCCTCACCCCCAGCTTTAAGGAGCTCCGCACTGATATTACAAACACCAGCTGCCTTTCCACCCCTCAACTTTACTACAGCCTCTCTGACTTCGTCATGAGAGGGTGCGGTTTCGTCAATGGGAGGATCGGCATCCACTGCCTGTAACCCAGTGGTGTGAAGCTGCTCAGTTGGAGGGTCCACCGTGAACAACTGCCCAAAGTATTCAGCCCTACAAGCCATCTGCTCATCCATGTCCGACACGAGGCGCCCATCGGCTGTTCGAATAGCACTCACCGGAAGGAGACTTGGAACGGAGCTTCTTTCAGGGCTCGGTAGGCGGGTCGGAGGTCATTAGCGTTCAAATGACCCTCGACATCCTCAGCCAGACTCCTGACATAACTTTTCTTGTCTCTCCTCAGGAGAGTTCTAGTCCGGCGTGACAGAGCCCTGTGCTGGTCCCGGTTCCCAGCCAGCCTGGCGAGACAAAACCACACCTTGACCTCGGGCGCTCCCCAATACACTCCTTAGCAGCCTGTAGAGTTTCACGTTTGAAGGTATCCACAGTTCTACAGGTCCCCGAGAGCACCGAGCACATCAAACCGATTTGAGACTCCCACCGCATACTCATGAGCACATGTCAAGTCCTTCAGTTTCTCATAATGAAACTCAGTATGGTTACCTCTTGAGATTCTTCTGGACTTGACATGAAGCTTAAGTGTAGCAACAACAAGTCTGTGATCTGTTCCAAAGAACTCAGCACTCCGGTAAGCCCTGCAGTTCTGGGACGATCCTCCAACGAGTACTAACGAGGATGTGGTCGATCTCCTAGCTACCCCTCCGGCATTACTATACCATGTCCAGCGGTGCAGCTCTGGCCTCTGGTACCAAGATCCTGCATTCTCAACCTTCTGGGATCTTGCAAAGTTCAGAAGGAGAGAACTGTTGGTGTTTCTGGTACCGGAGCCATGGGGACCAACACATAACTCGTAGCCATCTATACACCGCGTATAGCCACCGCGTATGCCACCATTTATATAAGTCTGATAATTGTAGAGACTTATCTGGTATGAGTTAAAATGGTACTTCCAGCTTTGTACACATTTATTTCGAGTCCAATAAGAATTGTAGAGATTAGAAACAAGTACAATGAATGTCTTGAGCACAGTCAGGGAGTGCCGGACGGAGAGAGTGAGAGGTGCGTGCTGGTAGTGTCGATGTCCGAGGGCTTCTCCTTTCTCCTCGTGATTCTGGCTTCTTATCACTTCTTGTTGATCCTATACTTAATGCTGACAACTAGGCATTTGTCCTGTGACATACTTAGAGAATGCAAGGTGTTCATGGGTCTCACGGTGAAACAGAGCAGGAAAGATGTATGTATAATTATATATATATATAACATATATTTATATATTATATATGTATATATATATATATATATATATATATATATATATATATATATATTATATATATATATATATATATATATATATATATATATATATTATATATATATATATATATATAATATATATATATATATATATATATATACATATATATATTTATATGTTTAATACGTTCCAAAAAATATACTGTTTCTTTTGATGTTAAGTACATGCACATATCCTATATGGAAGCTATAATAAGCGACACTTGTGTGATATTAGTTGTAATTCACTAGTAATAGTTATGGAAGTTTTATATATGTTAGGAGTAAAAACTGACTGACATTGCTCGGGCCGCTATATAATTTGTCCTCAGATTAGGCACATAAGAATTAGCTAGGGAATAAATAACAAAGGGTACACCGAACTAAAGGCTAAATATATATATAAAATATAAACTATAAACTTCCCAAAGCATAATTCCTATCGCTAAAAGTGAGTATACTCTGAGCTAAATTCGCAGAAATTTATGGAAAACAAAGGATTACATGATGTTCAACATCAAAGAAAATGACATGGTCGAGTAAAATTATATACATATATGTGTCAGTACTAGTGTGGGTAGATCCATAATGTGCAAATATCACTGTTAATAATTTCAAGTGTTAAGTGTTTCAAGTGTACGTGTACTGGAGATGGTAGCTAGCAAACTCAACTGTCAGCGAAAGTAGCTGTGAAAATTACAGGGAAAAATTGAGAACATAACATTTCAAGTAATTAAATCGTAATCGTAAATTGTCAAGTAATCGTTAAAACCCCTGAAGGGAGTCAAGTAATGACGAAGGCTCGACTGACTGTAAAAGCTGCTGCTATGTGCATAGTATAACAATTTATGTACCTACTAGTAATAGTACTGTGTCAGTAAAAGAATGTAATGGACTGTAGAAATATAAGGAAAAACTGACAAGCCCTTGCCTGATACAATATGCGTTGGTGTATCAGTGTGCGTAACTACTGTGATCTAAAAATTATGATATAAGTGTCCTGAACGTGTCTGAACAGATGTATCCCACCGCTGCCACCATTTATATAAGTCGCGGTGTATTTATGATCACCGCATGGCCACCATTTATATAAGTCGCTATATTATCACCGCGTATGCCACCATTTATATAAGTCTGATAATTGTAGAGACTTATCTGGTATGAGTTAAAATGGTACTTCCAGCTTTGTACAAATTTATTTAGAGTCCAATAAGAATTGTAGAGACTACAACCAAGTACAATGAATGTCTTTAGCACAGCAAGGGAGTGCCGGACGGAGAGAGTGAGAGGTGCGTGTTGGTAGTGTCGATGCCCGAGGACTTCCCCCCTTCTCCTCGTGATTCTAGCTTCTTATCACTTCTTTTTGATCCTATTTTTTTATATGAAAACTGGCATTGCCCTGTGCTTACTTTTAAATGCAAGGTTTTCATGGGTTCATGGTGAAACAGAGCAGGAAAGATATTGTAAGTTTTATTAATATATAACAATAATAAAATTATAGTTTTAATACGTTCCTAAAAAATACTGCTCTTTTGTTTAAGTACATGAAATTTATTTTGGAAGTAAATAAGTGGGACACTTGTGTGATATTAGTGCAATTCACTAAAAATAGTATGGAAGTTATTATTATGTTAGGAGTAGAAATGACTGACTTTATAGGGGGGTTTTTGTGCATTAAGGGATTGAAATCATACATTTTTTTTCCCTATATTGAGTAGGGCCCTTTGTAGGCCCCAATAAAAAGTGAAATATAGATTATTTCAAATTTTTAGCAGGGTTTTTTCTATGAAAATGTTTTTTTAAGGGGGTTGTCCCCATCAACTTTTATTTTGAGCACTTTTTTGCTAAAAAAAATTTGATTTTTTTTTATTGAAAAACATAGTTTCATCGAAAAAGACGGCTCCATTTGCCCTATCATAAATTTTTGACGTCTTTTCGGATGGTTTCTCTTTGAAAACCCAAAGGGGGGCAAAGCCCGCAACTAACAGAGCTCGGATCCAAGTTGGCCCCCTTTGTTGGGGGTGGAAAAGAGTTTGTGAGAGTGAGGTCCCACGTATCGCGGCGTATAAAGGGGGGAACTTCTCCAAGAATAGGGGATCCGGGAGGGTGTTGACAAGGGGGGGTACCCAGTGGAGACTTGGGAAGGATCTGCCCCCCATGGTGCTTCCCAATGGAAGAATCAAACCCCCCAGTTTCACCTCCGGGGGTTGTTATTGACCGCCGTGACCAGAAGGAAGATAATTTTTGGAGGAAGGTTAATAAAGTGGTGAGAGAAGAGCAAAAAAAGTAGAAAAGGAAAATCGTGGAGAAAAATATGGACGGGCTTTTTGACAAAACGGCCTGCCCTCCACGATTTTCCCTTTGCAAGGACCGGGAAATCCCACGCCCAAAACCCCAGCGGCCACGTGAGACCACTGCAGTGTGACTGCCCCGGCCAGCAAGGCCCTATTTTGGGGACATGGAGTGGCTGTACTCCCAGGGGATAAAAGGGGGGAGAGTGCAATGATGATGACAGGGGTAACGGGAAGAGACCTAGACAATAAAAGCAGCAAAGGAAAGCAGTTGGAAGGGAGGCTAAGTGAAAACGAAGCAGAAAGATGAAAAGGTCAGACGTCTTGAGGGCGGAGAATTTTCCCTGGGCCAGGTGAAGATCACCAGTTTCTGAGGAGGGACGGAGGAGTCTTTCACCCTGCATAGAGAAAAGGGGGAAAGAGCAACAGGAGGCCCCATACGGGTAGCCCGACTGCTCGGGGAGAGGCTGGGGTCCCTGGCACCCCTTGTGATGGCATACTTGGACGGGGCCAGCTGCAAAAAGAAACACAATGCCATCCGGAACCTGGCCTGGCAAGCACCTTTTCGAGTTTTTCGCCACTGCTGCTGGCCCCTTGGCTTCTGGAATCCTCCAGGACCTATGCTGACGGCCCACCTTCCCAGACATGTCGACCTGGTCTGGGACTAAAAAGCTGAGGGGGGCCCGGGGAGGATGCCATGCCATGGGCCGGGGACTTGACCAGGGGACACCAGGGCCGAATTATAATAGCTTAGGGCTTCCCAAAAGCGAAAAAAGGGAAAAGTTCGCCAAAAGTCACCGAAATTCCCATAAGTATCGTGTTTTCCCATAAAGTTCCCCAAAAAACGTTTGGATGTCGGAGGTCCCATAAGAACCCTTATTTTTGACATAACCGTCAACATGGCAGCAAAAAAACTCTTCCGCCAGCGCCAAAAAAGGAATTTTCGTGCAGAAGAGACGTTCTGGCTAATTAAATGACGAAAATTGTAAAGAGGTACGGCTGCCAGGGGGAATTTTTATGTCACTCTCTGAAGCATTCTTCAGAGTAAAAAAAAAGGAACCATACACTGACAGCGGGGGAAAGAAAATATAATAACATTATGATTGCTTCCCCGAACCGCCCCCCCCGATCAGCAGGGATGAGCAGTGCAGCGCTGCGTGAGGGCCCTGGGCAGTGGGGGAAAGGACAGGGAAAATGCTTGCTCAAAGCCCCTCCCGGTAAAACTCTCGTGTCCCAATTCTGTGCAGACAAACAACCGGAAAATTTTCGAGCGGAAATTTTTGACGTCGTTCCACTTTACTAGAATGGAAAAGGGTGAATAAAGGGTTTTATTTTTTATTTGACAAAATTTTTTTAAGGGGATTATTTTTTTCTATTTAGTTTTATAGTTTAAAAAAAAGTAGCTATGTTTTGCGAAAAAGAAATAAAAATTTGGTTTTACCCACGCAGTCTATTACCTTCTGGAGGGTTATTTTTTAGCTTCGCAGTATGGAGATTTCTACTTTCCCGGAAAAAGAAAAGAAAAACCCGGAAACCCTGGAAAAACGTTACATAGGGCCAGAATTAAACCCCTACACAATTGGGGGGTGTGTTTTTTGGTTACCTTTTTTGGGTTTAAGAAACTCTCAATGATTTATGTGCAAAACATTATTTGGAATATCAAATGTTTTTTGTAAGAATATAAAAAATTAGACATGAAATTTAAATAAATAACCCCACCTTTAGATCAAACCTAACCTAAAGTAAGTAACCTCCTTTAATTTATTAACCACCCCCCCCTTTGATTTATAACTAACCCCCCCTTTTTTTCACTAACCCAACTCCACCTTTAGATTACAACCTAACCCAACTCCAGTTTTTTACCCCTTAACTAAACCAAATCCCATGGGGGAAGTGTCCGCGGCTGGGAAAAAACATAGGCGGAGGCACAAAGGGAAAAGAGTGAGACTCACTAAACACTTTTTTTCCCTCCCTATAAATAACGGTATTTTTGAGGGGTTTTCCCCTACTCCCCCCCTCCCCAAACAAGTTTGGGCACCTGGGAGGTATGCGGGTATTTTGGGTGGGGCAAAATGGCTTTGCAACCACATAGTTTTGAGTTTGGTAGTGGCGTTAAAAAATTCCCCATTCTAGGAAAAATTGACTGACTTTCTTCAGCAAGAAACGTGGGACCCGCTGACGATCCCACAAAAAGAATGACCCGGGGTATCGAGTTACCCCCCCCTCCCCCACCCCTCCCTTAAGAAGTAAGATAAAAAAAATTAGGTTTTCCGGGGGGGTCGAGGGTTAGGTTTGGTTTGATTTTCGGGGATTACGCTAAATTAGGAAGATTTTCGGGGGCAAGGGGGGCAGAGCCCCTCGCTAGGAGGTTGGTTTAATTTTCTTAGGTTAGGTTAGACAACGAGGGGGGGGTTGTAAACTCGGGGCTTTAAGGTTAGGGTTTTCCCCCATCTAGGGAAAAATACCTTTGATATGGTCATTTTGACCCTACAAACTCTAAAAATACGTTGTTTTTGACGCATGATTTAGTTCCACCCTCAAATCCCCCATTTCCACAGGTCCCAAGCTTGTTTGGGGGAAGGGGGGAGAGTATGGGAAACGCTAGAAATTTTCCAATAAAACATATTCCAAAGTAAAGGTGGAAAGGGTGCGGAAAGGGTACACACAAGTCAAAACATGAGAAAGGGGGAGAAAGAAAAAATAGCCGGGAGAAGGGGATCAGGCAGAGATACGGGATTAACGTAGCAAATACGGCCGTATATCTACCTAGCTAGTATATGCCGTATCCCTGGGCCCTCACCCCTGGGTTTTGCCCTTTCCCCCTTTTGTACTCGTGGTTACTGTTGGTTTTTCCTTCCCTCCCCCCTTCTACCCTTACTTTGGGGGAAATAACATTATTTTAGGGGGGGAGAGAACAAATGTTTACATCGTTCCCCCCGTAAAAAATTTTCTACGGGTGTTTTTTACACTATATAGAATTTAAACCTTTTAAATGCTTTTTTTTCGTTTTGTAAGGTTCTCACATAATTTATGCTCTATTTTACTGACCAAAACGTTATTTTATGATTAAGAGCATTTTAAGGTAAGTAATGTACGTTCACGCGAATTTATGTCAGCGGAACTGCTAGACCCAAAGCTATGGCGGAAATTTGCTCCATAGCTATGGAGATCTTATGGCACTTTATGTTATGTCGAACCTTATGGGAATCCCATAGCCTTATTATAAAATACCGGGCCAGGGTCCCAAAATTTGGATTGGGTTACGATGGGAGGAAGGACAAGACCAGGGCGATGGTGCCCGACAGCTATGGGAAACTGCACCCAAGGTTGATCAGGGAGGAGCATGTGTCAGTGACAGAGGACCCATCTGGAAGGTACCTTAGGCACTTTGTACCAAAGGACCCGGTGCCACCTGACAAGCCTGCGCTCAAGGTGGCTCGGGCTCTCTATGATCTGCTGGTGACATACGACTCCACCAAGTCACAGATCGTACTGCAAGGGACTCAAACTAGGGCCAACACGGGGTGGAAGGGTGGTACTCACGCCCATTTGGAGAAGATGCTGGGACGCAAGCTCTTCTGGAGTATATGCGTGCTGCACACAAACGAGTTGCCCCTGCGCCACCTTATCACAACATCGACGGGCCTACCGCATCTGACACTGGCTTCACGGGTCCAGTGTGCAGTCTGTTGTCCAGCGTGAATGAGATGCAGTACAACGCAGAGTCAGAGGAGTGCCAGGCGGTGAGATCTCACGGAGATACCGGTGTATATCCTGGTCAACATGTCCACTGACCAGCAGGTCTCCTACCAGCTGGTCCAGGCTGTGAAGCGGGGCGTTCTCCCGTCCGACCTGCAGGAGATCAAGTGTGGCAAGGTGTCCCACTTCCAGATGGCTCACCACAGCCCAGTCGCTCGTGTACATGTGGACCAGAAAGCATGGACTGACTGGCAAAGAATGAACACCCTGGAAATCCTAGTCAAGTTTTGCCTGCAGGTGTACTTCAAACTCTACTACGACATCAAGGTTCACCACAGACTAGAGGATGGCCCCAAGCACATCCTCACGCAGCTCAGAGTGATGAGGTCGCAGCCCAAGAAGGTCCAAAACAGCTGTGACCTTTTACGTGCGGACAGGAGCATGGTTCACACACTCAGAATGTGTCCTCCTCTCGCTGATGACGAGTCAGAGTTAGGACGACCGCAGGTTCGCCGTGACCCAGATTTTGAAGCTGAGGGCTAGCGAGGAGTATGGGGACACCAGTGTAAGACCTTGCATCACACCCAAGCTGAACTTGTCAGCCACCAGCTTGCAGACACTGATCAGATGGCAGCCTGGCCAGGTGCACGAGCCGGCATTCACCTGTTCACTGTACGGGGATCAGATCCAGGAGATCTGGTCAAGCCGTACGAGGTTCCGGAGTTCTCTATCCACACTCAGAGCACCGAAAGAGTCGTGAAGCAGGTGACAGAGGCTGCGGCAGCAGTGGTGGGGCAGCAGGCCAGAGACGGGTTCATCCGGGCTCGGGCCCACCACCGGGAGACCATGCCCTGCTTCAGGTCTAAGAAGGGCATGATGGACACGTTTCTAGGCCAACGTAGAGGCTGTGACACTGTGATGTAGTGCCTGATGAACCAACTGATCAGAAAGAGCTTACCACGCTAGTCATTTGGAACTCATATTGGTGCATGATGCAATAAACAGGACCAACCGGACACAGCGTACTCATTTAAGCATTATTCGATAAGGGTGCAATATAAAAGTGCGATTTTGCATAGTAAGAATTGCTCAAATGCAAAAAGGGAATGAGATAAAATCGTCTTAGAATTCCTTTACATAGGAAAATTGGCATGTCAAAGTTGAAAAAAATATTTTTTGTTATACGGCGTACCCTAATATTGAGTGTTAGTTTATTGCATTTGATCCAATTTGCTACGTGATTTATAGTTCTCGGTTTAGTGTAATTTTCAATTCATTAATATCTCTCCCGGTTATGAATATATTTGTGTCATCTGCGAAAAGTAAGAAATTTAATAAATTGGTGCTACGTGTAATGTCATTTATATATATTAAAAACAATATCGGGCCGAGAATTGAGCCTTGTGGTACTCCAAAGTTGATATTATTATAAGAAGATGATGTGCTGTATACAGTATATTGTTGTCTATTACTTAAAAACTCTTAAAACCAGTTGTTAACCGTACCTCGAACTCCGTACACTTTAAGTTTTTCAATAGTATGGAATGAAAAATTGTATCAAAAGCTTTTGTCAAGTCACAAAAGATTGTTATTTGGTATTGCTTACTGTCAATAGCTTCATAAATGTGTTTGGATGAGCTGTGTACTGCTAACTCAGTGCTATAATTGGGTCTGAATCCATACTGATGTTCAGAAAATAATGAGTTTTTGCATAAATAGTCCATGAATCTCACAGCCATAATTTTTTCTAAAATTTTACTTAAGCTTGGCAAAACTGATATAGGTGTGAAGTTCTGGTGGAGATATTTATCACCTTTTTAAATATGGGAATAACTAGTGCTATCTGGAGCTGTTTTGGAAACAGTCCTTCTTCAAATGATCTGTTGATTATGTGTTGTAAATATGGTGACACTATACTGCTGCATTTCTTTATTATCTTTATATCTATGGTGTCATACCATGGGGAAGTTAGTTTCCGATTTTTTATAATAGCTTCAATTAGAGAGAGAGAGAGAGAGAGAGAGAGAGAGAGAGAGAGAGAGAGAGAGAGAGAGAGAGGAGAGAGAGAGAGAGAGAGAGAGAGGAGAGAGAGGAGAGAGAGAGAGAGAGAGAGGAGAGAAGAGAGAGAGAGAGGAGAGAGATCGTAGTTATATTATTATTATCGTGTCATTATTTGTCGCATTATTATATCATAGTTTCTTAAGTGTTGTGGGCGCTTCAGGACCCATGTATGATGTTGTTGTGTAGTATATATAGACAAATGGATTGCAAACTACAATCGTGTGTGTTGCGTCGTTGGTCACTGGTCACAAGTGCCTCGGGGTAGACACGTTCCATGTGTGATTCCACTTTGTGTTCACGTGTGATTCAAACACAACATCATCCCCCAACACAAACGTCCATGAGTCTCTTAGTTTGTGGAATGCGGCAAGTCCTTCGCAGAGTTTTTCTTGTATCCAACTCCTTAAAGGGTTTTGGCCCAAAACCCCCCTTCAAAATATTTTCAATCGACATAGGACCAGCCGTTACCACCAGAGTTATTTGCGAATTTATGAGCCTACTCCCTCAAAATTGATTTATAGTTTCGGCTACCCACAACAACAGACAACGACAAACACACACGCTACTCCTAGATATAATTAGATTGTGTTAATTTTGTCTGGTAATAGAGGAGAGAGGACGAGAGAGAGGAGGAGGGAAACAGGTGTTATTCTCCTATGTTTCTAGGCTTTTAGTTTTCTGCGTTCCTTTCCCATTTTAATCCTTGGGAAAAAAAAAACCATTTTCTTTTCCTTTTTTTCAAAAACCCCCCTTTTATTTTTATTTCCCCCCTTTCCNCGACACACATCATCATACATCATCACACCAACACACAACACACCACACACACCACACACAACATGTCTCTATCACAATACACAAACACACACACACACACAACACACACACACACACACACACACACACACACCACACACACACACGGGCCCCACAACACCGTCCTGTGATGCGTTGGTTAGGGCCCCCGCATCATTTTGTGGTCCGGCGTTCGATCCCCGATCCCGCTCATTCTCGGGGATTTTTCCACTGTGAAATACGGGCGGTACTGTCCCCCTTGAGCAAGGGGATGGGGGTGTGTGGTGTGTGAGGTCCCAGCATTGCCCAAAGATCGGTAATAATGAGCTCCAAGCTCGCACTGAGAGGGTGAAACTGGCGATCGCGATCCAGCTCGCGTGGACAAGACCATGGGGTGAATAACACACACTCTCTATCACACACACACACACACACACACACACACACACACACACACACACACACACACACACACACACACTCTCTCTCTCTCTCTCTCTATCACACATACACACACACACACATATATCTACACACACACACATACACACACACACACACACACACACACACGCGCACACACACACACACACACACACACACACACACATATATCTACACACACACACACACACACACACACACACACACACACACACACACAACACACACACAAGCAAAGTACTTGACGTAACTTACATGTGATACATCAGCGACATATAAACATCATATCACAAACATTATAAACAAATGCACACCAAGACTCAATGCCCTCAGATCTCTCCTCAATATAACATTTGGACACAACAAGAAACCACAGCCACAGAATACAAACAATACATCCTCTCAGCGATGGATTATGCAAGCCTTGTCGGAGCCTCTAACCTCACTGAGACACATCCCAACACCCTACAGACCATACAGACCAAAGCCCTAAAAATCATTACTGGCCGCACAGCTACCACACCTACAGACCACTTACACCATGAAACCAAAGTCCTCAAGGTTAAGGATCACCTTGACATGAGAGGCACACAAACACTCGCCGCAGCCGCCACAAACCCACAACACCCATTACCCAACACCCTAAGACGCCAAGAAACATCAAAACAACACCAAGCACACATTATCCCACACAAATTATATTATCACTCTCATTTTGTCCTCCCCACCTCACCAAACCGACCTCCAGAAGCATATTCACACCCAGATCACCCACCGCTCCAACCAGTCACTCAGGACAACTATCAGATTCTTGCACGGCCCCCTGACATTCACTCTTCCGAGACCGTCCTTTCCCACGAAGAAAAACCCCACCAAGGAATAAAGCACTCCACACAATCACACACCAACACAACATAGTACACTCCATAAGAACATAAAAACATAAGAAAGCTACAATAGACCGTGAAAAATGAAGACCCTGTGGGAAAACCCGGTACAGGCCATTGTCTTCCCCCGGTCAAGTCACTACGCGAAGTGACACGAAGCAAAATGAACAATCAACAGTTTTGGGATGACCAGAGAAAATAAGAGGTATGATAGAGAAAGCAATTAAAAGACAGAATAAGAGAAGACAACTAACTACAGACCCAGACAGCAAGAAGATAAATATCAAGTAATGCCGTTAAAAAAGGCCAGGGCCCGTATTTATAATAGCTTATGGGTTTCCCATAAGCAGACAAAATGGCGAAGCTCGCCATAAGTCACCGAAATCTCCATAAGTGCTCGTGTTCTCATAAAGTTGCCCATAAGCGCTATGGGATGTCCGGAGGTCCCATAAGGATCCTTATGTTGACATAAGCCGTCAACATGGCAGCTCAACAACTCTTCCGCCAGCGCCAACCCAGGCATTTTCGTGCCAGAAGAGACGTTCTCGGCTAATTGAATGACGAAGAACTTGTCAAGAGGTATCGGCTGAACCATGAGGGAATTATGTATGTCACTCTCGTGAATGCATTCCTCCAGAGTAAATAAAAAAGGAACCATACACTGACAGCGGGAATGAAAATTATAATAAAATTATGATTGTTTCCTCGCCACTGGCAAGATGCAGCAGGCACTGAGCAGTGCAGCTGCTGCAGTGATGACCATGGAGCAGCTGGAGTGGATAGGGAAAATGCTTGCTCAAGGCCGTCCATGGTAATACTCTCGTGTACCCAAATTCTGTGCGAGACGACAACCGAGAATTCTCGCCGACGGAAATTTTCGACGACAGTTCCACTTCTACTAATAGAGGAAAAGGATGAATAAAGGGTTTTCATTGTTTATTTGACACAACATTTTTGCGAAGGCATAATTATTTTCTATTTAGTATTGATATGTTTATAATAAATTTAGCTATTGTTTTTGGCAGAAATGAAGGTAAAAATGTGTTTTACCTACGTAGTCATATCTACCTTCTGGAGGGCTATCATTTCAGCTTCAGTGGAGATATTACTTCCGGAAAAATAAATGTAATACTTGGAAACAAGGTTAATTTTTTACACTAGCACCAAAATTAATCCCCTACACAATTGGGAGTGTGCTTTCTGGTTACCTTAATGGATTCTAAGAAACTCTCAATGAGTTTCTGTCGCAAATCATTACTTTTGGAGACATCAAATGTTTTTAGCAAGAAGCGTAGCTATATGACATATGAAATTAACTAACCTAACCCCACCTTTAGATTCACTAACCTAACCTAATGTAACATAACCCCACCTTTATATTCACTAACCTAACTCCACCTTTAGATTCACTAACCTAACCTAAACTCCACGTTTTAACCTTCTAACTAAAGCCAAATCCTCATTGGAAAGTGTCTGCGGCAAGGGAAGAAAAGCAGAGGCGATGCAGGTCACAAGAGGAAGAAGAGTGAGACGCACGTAAACACTTGTCTTTCTCCTCCCTATAAATAACAGGTATAATTGTAGTGTTTGTCCATACTCCCCCCTCTCCCCAAAACAAGTTTGGGCACCTTGGGGGGAATGCGGGATATTTGGCTGGGGTACAAAATGTGCGTTGCAACCACATAGTTATTGAGTTAGGTAGTGGCGTAAAAATTCCGTAGATCTAGGAAAAATTGACTGAATTTCTTCAGTCAAGAAACGTGTGGACCTGCTGACGATACTCACAAACAGAATGACCGGAGTATCGAGTCCACCCCACCCTGCCCCACCCCTCCCACTAAGAAGTAAGGTAAAACAAATTTAGGTTACCGGGGGTGTCGAGGGGCCCCATTAGGTTAGGTTAGATTTTATTATCGGGTGATTATCGCTAAGTTAGGATAGATTATCGGGTGATTATCGCTAAGTTAGGATAGATTATCGGGGGTCGAGGGGGCAGAGTAGCGAGTAGCGAGGGGGCAAGCCCCTCGCTAGGAGGTTAGGTTTAATTTGCTTAGGTTAGGTTAGATTACGAGGGGGACCTTGTAATCTCGGAGCTTGAAGGTTAGGTAAATTTCCCATATCTAGGGAAAAGTACCCTAGATATAGGTAATTTTGACTCCTACACAACTCTAAAAATACGTGTTTTCGACGCATTATTTAGTCCCCACCCTCAAACCCCGCATTCCCACAGGTCCCCAAGCTTGTTTGGGGGAAGGGGGAGAGTATGGGCAAACGCTAGAAATTTACAAAATAACATCATATTTCCAAATGTAATGGCGGAAGGGTGACGGAAGGATACACAAAAAGTTTAAAACCCTGTAGTAAAGGAGGAAGGAAAGAAACAATAGCCAGGGAGGAAGTGATGATCAGGCAGAGATACGGCATTATACGTAGCTGCAGATACGGCAGTATATCTACCTAGCTACGTATACTGCCGTATCTGTCTGGTCATCACTCCCTCCCTGGCTTTTGCCCCTTTCCCCTTCTTTACTACGTGGTTTACCTGTTGTGTTTCCTTCCGTCACCCTTCTACCATTACTTGTGGAGATATAACATATTATTTATAGGGAGGAGAGAGACAAGTGTTTACATGGTTTCCGCGTAAAACTTTTCTACGGGATGTTAGTTACATGTATATATGAATTAATCCTCTAAAATTGCTTCATTTTCAGTTCGTAAGGTTCTCACATAATTTACTGCTCATATTTTACTGATTTCAAGCGTTATTTCATGATCTAAGAGACATTTTAGGGTAATGTAAATGCTACGTTTAGCGGGAAGTTATGTCAGCATGAACTACTAGACCCATAGCGTATGGCGGAAATTTGCTCCATAACATAGAGATCTTATGGGCAACTTTATGTTATGTCGAACCTTATGGGAATCCCATAGCCTTATTATAAATACCGGGCCAGACTCCCGACCCACAACTGAACTGAACTGGGGCTCTTCACTCTAAAACTCCTATGTTCCCATCTTCTTTAGGGGCATGGTATCCTTTTCCACCTATTCTCTTACATGTAGTTTGATAGTTAGTGGTACGTAGGTCAGCAGATACCCTCGTTATAATGCAATAGGTCTCCTGGTATCTGTTCTTCCTATGTATTCCTGGCAAGTCACCAATCGGGACTTACCTGTGACGGGGATGTTGACGTAGTGTTGCGCCAGGGAGTGGGATTGGTCGCTCGGACTGAGGGTGGTCACGTCAACCATACTGCTTCCTGACGTCATGGTTCCTCCCGCCACTCACAGCCTTGCTTCTTCTTAGGTCAGTTATCCTCACTAGGCAGTAGGGAACCACGCCTCGGATAAGTGGGAGAGGCCTAAAATTTCTGTCTTTTCTCTCCGTTTTTACTCTTGCACGTGTTTGGCTCTCTACAGTGTGGTGTGTCTGTGGGTGTGATAAGAAACCTTAGCTTAGTTAGATATACAGAAAATCGCTTTGTCTTATACTAAACTTACTTCGACAACTCACAAACTCATCTCATCGTGTCAAAGAAAGGGAAGAACTCGCATCACTCGATTTCTGAGTTATAAACACTTTCAACTTTCTCCTTACAAAGAGCTTTACAAGGGTTAAGAGCAATAAAACTTTCCTGCACTTCCAGAACTAGAAAATTAACGAGCGTCTCTTCCTTCCTTTATTTTTTCTTATCATTTAAATTTTTGTTCTATTTCACCTCTCACTAACTGGGATTTCTATGTTTTCTTTCGCATGCACTACCTACAGTTCGATTAAAACGCCAAAAGGAAAGACCTACAAACTTCTCGTGAATCAGGGCTTTATCTCATCAGAACTTTAAGAACATAAGAA
Organism: Chionoecetes opilio; assembly: GCA_016584305.1. Classification (NCBI taxonomy): domain Eukaryota; kingdom Metazoa; phylum Arthropoda; class Malacostraca; order Decapoda; family Majidae; genus Chionoecetes; species Chionoecetes opilio. The sequence goes on along the minus strand of JACEEZ010002854.1, from coordinate 73,782 downwards.
AATAAGGGAGCTACAAGAGGCCGTGAGGACCTACACGTGGTAGTTCCTATTACTTAACACTACCTAATCCACCTTTCATCCCCATCCATGAAATTGTCTAGCCTCCTTTTAAAACTCCTAATGACTCCGTAAAAAACTACCTGATGACGGGAGTCCATTCCAATCATTTACCACCCTATTTGTGAACGATTTCTGGGATAGCTTCAAAGTCCCATATTCCTCTTTAGTCATGGCAGCAGGATCGTTTGATTAAATGGATGCAGTCGCGGAAGCCGATAATGGGAAAAACCAATATTGTGATTAATGTGATCATCAGAACACAATACAACGGGATCATTGTTGTTTCAAATACATTGTTCATTGGATAAAAACCACCAGATACTTCACGTCTGTAGTACACCAGGGA
>JACEEZ010002854.1:38376-68376 GCA_016584305.1 Chionoecetes opilio | reverse complement strand
GCCCCCCCGCCCCCCTCCTTACCCCCCTTTCCCCCTTTTTCCCTCCCGTACCTTTGTTTAGTCAAGGTCAGCGCACTTTTCCAACAGGAGGCGTTCCTTCCTAATAGACTCCCGCTCTAAAAGCAATATTGGGGTTTATAGGGGAATGTAAAAAAATCAGCCCGGGGAATATTTGGTGAAAGGGCACACTAGATAAGACAGACAGACAGGGGAGAGAGAGAGTGAGAAAATGAGAGAGAGAGAGAGAGAGAGAGGGAGAGAGGAGGAGAGGAGAGAGAGAGAGAGAAGAGAGAGAGAGAGAGAGAGAGAGAGAGAGAGGGAGAGAGAGAGGGGGAAGAGAGAGAGAGAGAGAGAGGGGAAGAGAGAAGAGAGAGAGGAGAGAGAGAGAGAGAAGAGAGGAGAGAGAAAGAGGAGGGGAGAGAGAGGAGAGGAGAGAGGAGGGGAAGAAGAAGAGAGAGGAGAGGGAGAGTTCAAATTCAAATTCAAATTCAAATTCAATTTTTTTTTTTCCCACTGAAAAGGGTTATTCTTTACTTTTCCAAAAAAACTCAAAAGATAAAATGCAAAAAAAAATAAAAATATCACATCCCAAAAAAGGGGTCAAAATACTAAAAAAATGAAAAAAAAGATACAGACATTGCTAAAAATTAGGTGGGTTATATAAATTGATGTGTTATTAAAAGGAGGCTGGAATTTTACTTTTAAAGTAGGCAAGGTAGCAGCATCGGTGTATTAAGTGGCTTTAAATTAAAGGGTTTCCATATTTTGGGCCCTATGACACCATTTCTAGCACCCGATTTTGTTTTTTTTGGGTACATATAAACAATTTGTTTTTGGGTTTTGCTTTGGTTATTCAGAACAGAGGAAGTTTTTTAAACCTGCGGGATAAAAATCGTGTAATACCTTAAAGACAGGGTACATGGCCAAAAAGCTTTCTTTTTTTTATCACCTATTTCTTTTAATATAGGCTTTTACATGGTCGTATTTTTAGCCCACCTATGCTACTTGGTGCAAATTTTTGAAATTTTTTGGACATCACTCATTATATTTGATTTGTCATGCCCATACCCGAATACAGTATTTGATTATGCGACTAATGACGGCACCGCAAAAATTATTGGGGAGGGTTTGTAAAAGATTGTCACTTACACGCTTATAAAATTTAGTTACCAAAAATTTTTTTTATGTACCTCATTGATATTTTTGTCAAAAAGCAAAAACCCGATAAAAGGTACACCCCTAAATTTTTAACATGTTTGCTTGGGGGAGGGTTTCCCTCATCTATTTTGATGCGGGATTGGAAGGGAATGTGACAAAAGTTTCGATTTTCCAAAAAAAAATACACTGCGTTTTGCTTTAGTTAAGCATTAAACCATTTTCTAAGAAAAATTTTTGACACTTTTTGGGTTTTTTCAGTTTTTTGAAGAGACATGTAAGTTATACATTACTGGTATGATAAATTGAGTGTCTCAGCATATTGGATTATTGTGCGTCCCTTGAATATTCAGCTAAATCATTTTCGAAAATTTAAATAGGTTGGACCAAAAAAGATCCCCTTTTGGGGGCGCCATAATAAATTGTATGTTTTTGTAATAGAGTTTTTTATGCGAACAGATTGGGTCTGTTCCCCAAATAGCTGTCAAACCAGTAGGGGAAACAATTTGAGCTTAAGGCATTTATTTTTAAATCAGTGATAACACTATCGAAAGCTTTTTAGGATCACACAGAGTGAGCAAAATATTTTTCTGTGGTCCATGTTGTTGTATTTTCATCGGTAATGACAGTAAGAGCAGCTCAGTGGTAACCCGGGGCCCGAAACCATGTGGGTATTGATAGAAGCTTTTGACTTTAGGGGGTGTATTGTGGTTACCCCTTTCTTTTTTTAAATTTTTTGATACTATAGAGGAAGTGAAATAGGTCGAAAATTTCCCCCGTTATCAGCGTCCCATTTTTTTTAAAATTTGGCAACTTTGGGATGTTTCCAGGCGTCAGGGAAAAAACCAGTAATAGGACGTGTTTATAATTAAAAACATGTTACAATAATCTATTTAAAACAAGCATCCCTAACAAATTTTAAAGGTATAACATCGAGCCCAACAGAGTTAGTTCCCTTAGATCTTTAATAGTCAATATTACAGGTTACGTCAAAAGGTTGAGGTCAAAAAAGTTGGTCCATAAAAACAGTATTTGGATTCTTTAGGTGTAGGACGTTTTCACCCCGAATACATTGTGTTCTTTTATAAGTATTTTTTCCCACGTTTGCAAAATAGGTATTAAATTTCTACTTTATTTTTGCTTTCAAAAGAAAAGTTCATTAGAACATTTTTTGTAGGAACAATTTCCGAATGCGTTTTTCCCGATTGGGCAGTATTTTTTCAAGTTATTAAATTTTGGTGTTGTAATGGAAGATGAGCATTGCGAAAGAGGGTAGTGACCAACTTTCTTCTTTTATACTCTTTTGTGGGTTGTTTCTGACGTTTAGTTTTAATTACTTGAAATTGTTTCGATTGGAGAGAGAGAGGGGAGAGGAGAAGAGAGGAGAGGAGAAAAGAGAAGAGGAGAGAGAGAGGAAGAGAGAGAGAGAGAGGAGAGAGAGAGAGAGAAGAGAGAGAGGAGAGGAGGGGAGAAGGGGAGAGAGAGAGAGAGAGAGAGAGGAGAGAGAGAGAGAGAGAGGAAAAGAGAGAGAGAGAGGAAGGGGGAGAGGAGAGAAAGAGAGAGAGGGGAGAGAGAGGGGAAAAAAGAAGAAGAGATAGGGAGGAAAAAAGAGAAAAAGGGGGGAAAAAAAAAAAAAAAAAAAACGGAAAAGAGAAAGAGAGGGAAAAAATAGAATCAACCAAATATTGTAAGCCAAAAAAAAAAAAAAAAAAACAAAAACACAAAAAACAAAAAAAAAAAACAAAAAAATACAAAAAACCCAAATAACCCCCAAAAAAAACAACCCCACAAAAAACAAAACAAACCCAAAAAAAAACCCCCCAAAAAACACCCCAAAACACCCCCCAAAATACCAAATCAAAAAAAAATAATTTTTAAAAAAATTTTTTTTTTAATTCCCCAAACAAAAACAAAAAAACAAAAAGTTAAAAAAAAAAAAAAAAAATTTTTTNCATTTTGTTACAGTTTGCGTAAGTAAATTGAAATTTTGGATCTATATTGCAAAAAACATTAGAGAGCACTTAGATAACATAGTTTGATCAATGATTCACAACATGGATTCACCAAGGATAGGTCATGTCTCACCAATTTATTGAGTTTTTATAGGAAAGTTTATGAGACGGCAGATAATGATAAGGATTATGATATAATATTCTGGACTTAGTAAGGCATTTGACAAAGTACCACACGAGCGACTCTTAAATAAGGTTAGGGCTCATGGTATAGATGGGAAGGTTCTTCATTGGATCAGAGCTTGGCTAAGTAATAGGCAACAAAGGGTTACAATTAATGGTTCCAAATCTGAATGGGGACTGGTGACAAGTGGAGTTCCACAAGGGTCTGTTTTGGGCCCATTACTATTTTTGATTACATCAACGACTTGGATAGTGGGATTAGCAGTGATATCAGCAAGTTTGCTGATGATACTAAGTTAGGTAGGATTATTGGATCACAGTTTGACGTAAACATATTGCAGGAGACTTAGATAAACTTAACGAGTGGGCAGTCAGATGGCAGATGGAATTTAATATTGATAAATGTAGCGTTATGAATGTTGGTAGAAAAAACCCTGGTAATAGATACACCATAAGCAATGTATCGCTGAAAGATCAGAAGGTGAAAAAAATCTTGGAGTGAGGTGAGCCCAGACCTCCGACCTAGGAAACAATGTATTGAGGCCAGAAATAGAGCTAATAGAGTGTTAGGATTCATTACCAGAAGTGTTAAAAGTAGAAGTGCGGAAGTTATTCTAAAGCTTTATCTGGCTCTAGTCAGGCCTCACCTAGACTATGCAGTTCAGTTTTGGTCTCCATATTACAGGATGGATATAGTGTTGTTAGAAAAAGTGCAGAGAAGGATGATCAAAATGATACAAGGGATGCGTAACTTTAGTTATGAGAGGAGATTGAAGTTATTAAAATTACACTCACTCGAGAGACGCAAGAGTAAGGAGCGATCTGATAAAAGTTTTTAAGTGGATAAAGGGATTTAATAAAGGAGAGGTAGGAAAAGTTCTTACGGGTTTTAACCAGGGTAAAACAAGAAGTAACGGATTCAAGCTGGAAAAGCGTAGATTTAGAAAGGAAATAGGGAAAAACTGGTTCACAAATAGGGTGGTGAATGAATGGAATGGTCTCAGTAGACAGGTAGTTAGTGCCGAGTCATTGGGGAGCTTTAAAGGGGAGCTGGATAGGTTCATGGATGGGGATGAAAGGTGGATGTAGGTAGTGTTAGGTGACAGGAACTACCACGTGTAGGCCTCGCGGCCTCTTGTAGCTTCCTTATTTTCTTATGTTCTTATGTGTGTGTGTGTGTGTGTGTGTGTGTGTGTGTGTGTGTGTGTGTTTGTGTGTGTGTGTGTGTGTGTGTGTGTGTGTGTGTGTGTGGTGTGTGTGTGTGTGTGTGTGTGTGTGTGTGTGTGTGTGTTGTGTGGTGTGGTGTGTGTGTGTGTGTGTGTGTGTGTGTAAGTAAGTAAGTAAGTAAGTAAGTAAGTAAGTAAGTAAGTAAGTAAGTAAGTAAGTAAGTAAACGTTTATTGCTAATAATAAGACAAATGTTGTAATATATACAAATTTCATAAACATTAGCCACGGTCCGTCGAGCCGAAGCTCCGTGACGGACATATAGTTTTACTGTATTGTTAGCGGGCGTGGAAACTTAAGACTAGCTGAATGGTTATTTGCCTAAATAAAGTTACATACATAGAAAAATATATCCAAACTGAGGATAACTACATTCGATAATGACACGGGTAATAAATGGAATTACAGTAGTAGCAGAATACAAATAATTGTAATAATAATAATAATAATAGTAATGATTATAATAATAATAATAATAATAATGATAATAATAAAAATAAAAAACAATAGATATAACTAAAAAAATAAAAATAATAATAGATTGAGCAGATAAACTAAATATATTTATACATGTAGTAAAATAATAATTACATATTTTGTTGATAAAGTAAATACTTTTTAATTTCTCTCTTATATCTAACTAAATTGGTAGTTGTAAGGAGAACTTTTTTATCAAGAGGCATATCATTAGAGAGTTTCGGACCAAAACTGATAACACTGTTTTTAAATAATGTTGTTCTAAATATTGGACAAATAAGGTTAATATAACTCCTTGTATGGGTAACATTTTCAACTAATTTAAATATTGCGTATTGTCCTTGACTTTTGAATATTAATAATAATGTAAAATATTTGTGAATAACAGGGAATTTAAAATATTTGTTTCAGAGAATACTTTTGCTGTTGAAATCAAAATTTTAAAGAAAAATATACACCGAAGAATTTTATTTTGTGCTATTGATAATTTACTTAAAAAAGAGGGGCATGTGCATGCCATATAGGAACACAATATATGAGGTGTGAGTAGCAAATAGTATAATAAATGCTGATCATTGCCTCTGTAGTTAGGTTATGGCGGACTCTGTATAGAATGCCAGTTATCTTAGAAAGTTTCAAACATGTTTGATCAATGTGATATTTCCAATTTAAGTTTTCATCAATCGTGACACCAGAAATTTTGCATGATTGAAATTGTTCTATAATTTCGCCATCTAATAATATTGGAGGGATGGAGTTTTTTCACAGACTTATTTTGAAATAGAATATAATTTGTTTTTGAAAATATTAAGTTTTAATTTATTTGATTGAATCCATGATTTTACGTTGTTTAGCTCTGGCATTAAATTTGTGTATAGTGAATCTAGTATAGTGTGTGTGTGTGTGTGTGTGTGTTAGCTCTGTTTACCACTGTTACTGCGGGATTTGCTATGCACCGGTAGTCATGCACTTTTGTCATCTGGGTTGGATAATCATTTGGTTATCTTTCTTCTTTTTAATAAAGGATAACCAAAGTACTTTCATTCACTTGTAGTGTTCAGGAACTCTCTTTTTTCTCTCGTTGTTCACCTCGCGTGTAGAATGTTCAACCTCACTCTGTGTCTCGTGTTCAGTCGACTCTCGTGTTCAATGGGTATGTTGTCTTTTGCCCACGTGTGTCGTGTGGGCAACTTGCCCACACGACAACGGGTCCGCGTGTGGACTCTACGCACGGTCACAGTGGTGTGTCTTACGTGGACAAAAGTTTCTCTTGTCCTCGTATGAGACTTTGTTTCACATCTAACCTATAAACATGACGTCACGTTTGCGTCATACTTGATGAACTATCATAAGACAATACATGTACTGTTCTCCCTTTTTCTTTCCAGCCAATTCATGAAAGCTAAGGAATGCGATTACACTTTTTGTTATCTATGCTTAATCTTTGGTTTGACAAGCTGGAAGAATTATCTATCGTTTTCAGAGGAATTCCTGGCGTAACTTTTCTCGCTCTCTCTCCTTAATAAATCAATCTAGCTAACTTATTTCTATCCTTGGTTCAGCACTAAAATACCTATTAACAGGGCTCGGCAGGCTACCGCTTGTCGTCCCCGACAAAGACTTCTGTTTTCACTAGTTGCTCGCATGCATGATGAAATTTTCTATCTTTTTTTTTTAATTCATATTCATGCAGTTTATTGTTCTATCTATTATACCATGGTAAGTATTCTTTGTTCTTGCTTGACAAAACCTATTACAAGGGTTCGGATCATGAAGAACATGTTTGTGTGATGAGCATCTTGAATGTGTAGCGGCTTTTGTACATGAAAGAACATTTTCTAGGAATCCAATAAGTAAATGATAATTAGTAGTACAATTACAGGATGTACCAATTTGACTGTTAAACTATTCTTTTCCAACCCGTATTCTGTCCTTGATTTTCTGTCAGGGTGTCCCCTCAATTGTAGATATCTTTTCTAGTTTCCGAAGGGGATTCACACAGATTTGGTTAACAACAATAAAAAATTCTACCTTCCTAGCTAAGACTCGGGGATAGTGCGTTTTGTTTAACTACTCCCTGTAGTCGAATGGACTGGGCGTTACTGAGCCGTCTGACTTTGGTACTAGGATAAGAGGAAAGTTCCACTCACTATCAGCTAGGTTCAATCACATCTTGTGTGAGCAATTTCACTGATCAATTGATTTACTGTGGCGAGCTTTGAATGCGGCCTAATCTATATGCCCTGGGATCAAATCTGCTGTGTTAACCTGATTTTAATTTTTATTTTGATGTTTCAACACGTTATTCTTTCCAAAGCAGTCCCCTGGTAAGCTATTGCGTGCTCGTGCCTTTCGTAGCAGTGATAAGAGTTCGTGCTCTAAAATCAGGTCCGGCTGGTATTTAAGCTTTTTGCTTGTCTGTTTGGTGTGACTTCCTACTCATCTGTTTTCGGTGCAGTGTGTAAATCAAGACCTTGAGAAGTATTTTTTTCTTTCTCTTTGGGCTTATCAGTACCTTTGATTGCTCTGCCACGCTATTGGGTGTTTAATGCATAATTAGTATTCGTATTTAGCACCATTTGTGTTCTATTTGTTTATCTTTTCTATCAGCTATGCTATCTGTTTTCCTTTGCTATCATATGTTCTATGTTTTCTTTTCTAATCAACTATTTATGCTACTGTTTTCCTGTTGACTAAAAAAAATCATATGTTCTATGTTTTCTTTTCTATCATGTATGTTACTTCTTTAATCTATTTCTTTCTTCCAGTACGAAAATGTTACGTGTGTAAGGCGGGCATGCCTGAGTTCTGTGCGTTTCAGCGCAACTTTATTAATTCGTGATTTTCATAAGTGTTGGTTCTATCTTTCCGCAGTCAGCTCATTGTGACGGAATTATTGACAAGTATTTCAATTTATTTTCACATTGCAGTTCTCTGCGCTGGTTGTTTCCTGTTTTTCTGTACAACGTTAAAATATTCGAGTCGGTCGGCCGGGCGGCGTGAACACTGTGTCGTGGGTAATGTTTACTAGTAGTGTCTCCTCTCGTGGCTAATTGTGTGTGCGCGGCTGGATGTTGTGCGCGGCTTACTGCCCGTCTGTGTCGTCTGTTACGCTGTCCTGGGGAACGTGTTCTAATGCGTACTTTCTATCCTGTTTTCTAATTTTGTTGTGTTTTTCTTCGTGGTTTCTAATTGTTTTTTCTGAGTTTCTTGTTTTCTAAATTGTTGTGTTTTCCTTCGTGGTTTCTAAATTGTTTTCTAATTTGTTGTGTTTTCTTTCGTGGTTTCTAAATTGTTTTCTAGTTTCTTGTTTTCTCATTTGGTTGTGTTTTCTTCGTGGTTCTAATTGTTTTCTAGTTTCTTATTTTCTATATTTGCTGGTGTCCTTCGTGGTTTCTAATTGTTTTCTAGTTTCTTGTTTTCTAATTTGTTGTGTTTTCCTTCGTGGTTTCTAATGTTTTCTAATTTCTTGTTTTCTAATTGATTTGTGTTTTCCTTCTTCGGTGGTTTTCTTAAATTGTTTTCTAGTTTCTGGTTTTTCTAATTTGCTGTGTGTTTCTAGTGTGTGTGTACAACTCCTGTTTACGTTGGAGTAATGTGCATTCTGAGAACTTGATTTCCAGCTTTTAATGAAAAATGCAGATCGTAGTTGTAACAGCAATTATACTTTGATTAGCCCATTTGACTTACGTTGGCAAGAATGTCCCTGTTTTTCTGGCAAAAAAACAGAAATACCTTTTGTTTGCACGCTGACGAGGGTTCCTGTCTACTGAAGGTGCAGCCTGAAGTGCTGGTGAGGTGTATACTCAGTAGTATGTTTCTGTGCGTTTAGGACTTCAATTGTACTTATCATTAGCACTTCCTTGTTTTCGATGAAGTAACTATTCTGTTTATGATGATTAATGTCAATAGTGTTGGAATCACTGGAGACCCTTGAGACGTCTATACTGAACACAATATTTTCACTGTTTCCACTTGCCATGTTTTCGGCGTTACGGTTTAACTGAATTAACTTACTTATAACAAACAAATTCTCATCTACTTCCTGCTGATATTAATGATAACCTACAGACATAATACTTCATACTTGGCTAAATGTGAGACTGAGGAGAGAGACGAGGTAATATTTAAAACTTTGGGGTCTGCAGGGTGTTGGGGCGTGCGTCGACGAAGGGTACATACAGACACACAACACAACGCCTATCTTCGTATAATCGGATCTCTGTTAATTAGAGAGGAATTACTTCTACAATATCAATATATAATCACACGTGACTTAAAAGAAGCTATTATACTTTCTTCAGGAGTGTATTGTTTTTTGTTGATTGAAGTTCTCGTGAGTGGCGAACGAAGGATCTCTGTTGTTGTTGATTGTCCAGGCGTGGAGATAGTGACTGCGCTGGTGTGGCGCGTCCTCACGGCTGGGAGGATGATACCTTCAGCTGGCTTGCGGTGGGAGGCTCGCTGGGATGGGTAGAGGTGGGATGTCGTGACAAGATTTTCTTTCTTCTTTATTGTTCTTCTTGCTTGTTTTCTTGCTTGTTTTCTTGCTTGTTTCCCTTGCTTGTTTTCTTACTTGTTTTGTTGCTTGTTTTCTTTGCTTGTTTTCTTGCTTGTTTTCTGTTTGTTTTCTTCTTTGTTTTCCTTACTTGTTTTTCTGCTTGTTTTCCTTGCTCGTTTTCCCCTTGCTTGTTTTCTGTTTGTTTTCTTGCTTGTTGTTCTCTCTTGCTTGTTTTCTTTTGGCTTGTTTTTCTTGCTTGTTTTCTTACTTGTTTTCCTTGCTTGTTTTCTCCTTGTTTGTTTTTCCTGCTTGGTTTTCTTGCTTGTTTTTCTTGCAGGTTTTCTTTTGCTTGTTTTCTTGTTTGTTTTTCATGCTTGTTTTCTTGTGGCTTGTGCTTCTTGTTCTTTGGTTTCTTGTTTCTCTACTTTCGTGCTGGTTTCTTTCTTCTTAGTGCGTTTCTCTTAAGATGTGGATGAAACAATTTGCGTGAGAGTAGGAGAGTGAAAAACGACTGACGGGAGACGGTGAGAGCGATGAGGTTGGTGCGAGGTTGCTTCCTGTATCTTGCGGAGTCGGGTGGTTGCGATGGTTAGGCTTATCGCTGGCGAGTGCGTCGGCTCACACGCTGGGAGGAGGATACCCTCAGCTGGCTGCGCGGCGTTTTCCTATATGGTACTGCGTGTGCTGCTGCAAGGGCTTTTTTTTTCTTTTTTTTTCTTCTTCTATTTCCTTTCTTGTTGCTTTCCAGTCTCTCGGAGTTTTGCGTGTAAGTTCAGATCTTTTCGCTAACCACCACTGTTTAACTGCTGATACCGCTGTTAGTGCGGGTTTTGTTGTTGCGCCGGTAGTCATCCACTTTTGTCATGCTGGGTTTGCATATCAGTTGGGTTATCTTTCTTCTTTTAATAAAGGATAACAAAAGTACTTCCATTCATTTGTAGTGTGTCAGGAACTCTCTTTTTTCTCTCGTGTTCAACACGCGTGTAGAGAATGTTCAACCTCACTCTGGGGCTCGTGTTCACTCAACTCTCGTGTTCAACTGGTAATGTTTGGTCTTTGCCCACGGTGTCGTGTGGGCAAACTTGCCACACGAACAACGGTCGCGTGTGGACTCTTCGCACGTCACGTGTGTGTCTTACGTAGACAAAAAGTTCTCTGTCTCTCGAATGAGACTTTTTTTCACATCTAACTCTATGAACATGACGTCACGTTTGCGTCAGGACTTGGAGGAACTATCATAGACAAGACCTTACTGTTTTTCTCACTTTTTCTTCGCCATTCCATGAAAAGCTAAAGAAGCTGAATTTACAACACTTTTTTTTGTTTATCGTATGCCTTAATCTTTGTTTGACAAGCTGGAAGAATTATCTATCGGTTTCAGAGGAATTCTGGCGTACATTTGTCTCGCTCTCTCTCTCCGGTAATAATCAATCTCTGCTAACTTTTTCGATCCTTGTTCAGACTAAAACCCTATTACATGTGTGTGTGTTGTGTGTGTGTTGTGTGTGTTGTGTGTGTGTGTGTGTTGTGTGGTGTATGTGTTGTGTGACTCCGTTGTTTGTGTGTATGTTTGTGGTATGTTTGTGGGTATGTGTGTGTGTGTGGTATTCATCTGTTGTATTAATCTGTTGTATTTTACAGGCCTGAAGCAACGCCTCGTAGGCCCTCCACGTCCTCCATAATCACATTTATTTTATCATTTCATTCTTCCTTAGTGCTTAGTGTTGGCAGAAGCCACCACCCCAGGAGGGGGGTCACAAACCCCCGGCTGAAACCCGCTACCCATTCACTGCTGGGTGGACAGGGGCTCGGGTTTAAGATTACCACCCAGGCGTTCTGTCCTTCCCTCCGCCCGGATAATCGACCGGGACTCTTCTCGGTTGTGAGCCGAGCGTGGCTAACCCTTACACTACGGAGCTCCCTTGAAAAAGAAAAGTGTGTGTGATGTGTGGGTGTGTGGTGTGTGTGTGTGTGTGCCGTGCGTGCGTGCGCGCGCGCGCGTGTTTCTCGCGTTTGCGCTGTGCACACAACATACGTAGAAGGATCAACATAAATCACAACAGTTAACGTAGCCTCACACAATTTTTGAGATCTATGTACGGGCACTCCTGCTGCTCTCACACATGTCATATGCTGAAAGCGGCAGTATCCACTGTAGTAGATGTTATTGGAAGCAGCACTATTGCGGCAATTGTCACTCTTCGGCGGCCATAACTGTAATCATGTATGATACATAATTAGTCTGTGAGGCAAACTATTGTGTAAATATCATAATATCATTCGGCAGTCCATGGCAAACTTGTCATACATTACATACATCTTACAAACATACATATTCACCTTTACAACCTCACACATTTTGCTGTCCTCGTCCGAACCGTCTGAACAATCTCGCTGCTGGTCACAAAGGCCTGACTTTATCGACACGAACTGCCCTTCCTCTCCCCACACTCGATTTCACTGCTTGTACATGCTCCTCTGTGTTTTCCAACACTTCATCAGTCCCAGTGTATAGTTCTTAATTATGAAACCCAATGTTGTTCACACGTCAGCTTGTCAAAGTAATCATAATACACTTTAAGCCGCTTAATCACAACTGTGTTCACACCTTAGCTCGAGTCATCGTTTTTCATATACTCAATAATCAGGAAATTCGCAGTACTGATATAATTAGGTAATGGCAAGGGGCGAACATTGTACCACTGACCTGCAGGATGGAGCAAGGCAGCACGAAGACTAAGGGCGCGGACAAGCTTGGGCATCCGCGTCTGAAGTCAATCATGGTGGGAGTTGACTGACCTTAGGAGGAGTACCTTACAGTTATCATGTGTGTGTGTGTGTGTGTGTGTGTGTGTGCGTTGCGCTATGTTGAATGACAGCAGTGGGCTTGTAAGCTAAGTAATAGTGTGCCTTTAATTAACTTTTAAATGTTATATGTTTAAAAGATCAGTAGCTTTCTTTTAAAGTAGTATGAGCCAAGTGTCCTTTCTTAACCAATACTTATGAAACATAAATATGTTAGACAATGATTGAGTGCCGGTGGCGGCGGCACGTCATTACCAAGATGGCTTTTAGGTGGATACAGAGGCTCTCCTCCACTGATCAGACTTTTTGATAGAACATATGAATAATGTGAATGATATGCATCTAGATGATGGTCATGAGTGAATCTGTGATTGAATGCATTCACATCCTCACATACCAAAGTGTTTGCTCCAGAGAGGCCTTCAGCCAAAACAGGGGCGGAGAGGCAGAAGGACCTGCGTCCTTGGCGTGGCGGCTGTCTGTATCTGGGGTGGATGACGACTGGGGGCAAAGGCAAAGGGGCGTGAGTTAGCGTCAGACACATGATTACAGGATTGTAACAAGTAATCACAGCAATGAACATGAACAATGAAGGGAAACAAAGAAAGGGACACATTTTGTCGTATAATGATCCCTCACTTTTTTTTCATCCCAGAAAAGACTTTGGGCATCAGCAGTTCCACAATCACGTAGGCTAATTTCGTCACAATCCATAGATGACAACTCTTTGACCATGGCAACGAGTGACGTCAGAGGGGCGTGAACCGTGACTTCGGCCGTGCACTGTGATAGCCTGAATGCACCTGTTAAGGAATGGGATAAGAGCGGTTAGTTGTACAGTGGGTGTGGCACGAAAACAAACATAGATGACTGTTTGGCGAGGGGTCAGTCGATACAGAATCCACTGTGGTATTAGTGCTGTCTTGTATACCATTCCTTAACTGCTCTTTGTGACAATACTAAACAATGAGCCCAGAAACCCTAGTTCAAGGAATATCCGTCCTTTTAACAGCAATGATTTCAGTTGCACCCTTAAGGACCACACACACACACACACACACACCTCTTAAGGAGGTACTCCGTAGTGTACGGTTTCACGTTCGGCTAACAACCGAGAATTCCAGTTTCGATCCCCGGGTGAGCGAAGACAGACGGCGGTTCCTCTTAAAAACCCGCGGGCCCCTGTCCCCCAGCAGTGAATGGGTACCGGGTGTTAGCCGGGGGTTTGTGGACTCCGACTCCCAGGTTGTGGTCTCGGCCACACTAGCACTAAGGATGAATGCTAAAAAATAATGTACTATGGAGCTCCGGGGCCCATACGAGCGTAACTCAGAGGCCTGTAAAATACAACTAGATGAATACAACTAGATGAATACACAGACACCACACACACACACACACCACACATCACACACACACACAGAAAGCCACACAAAAACACACACAAACAGTCATGGGTACAATCTGGTGGTGGCAAAGGGTGGGGACATGTTGCATAGCTGGACTAGACCAAGGGACACTAAGCACTAAGGATGAATGCTAAAAAATAATGTATCTATGGAAGACGGGGCCCTATCGAGCGTAAACTCAGGCCCTGTAAAATACAATAGATGAATACAACTAGATGAATACACAGACACACACACACACACACAGAAACACACACAAACACACACAAACAGTCATGGGTACAATCTGGTGGTGGCAAAGGGTGGGGACATGTTGCATAGCTGGACTAGACCAAGGGACACCAAGCACTTACTGTAGGCCCTGAAGTGCCTGCTAAAGTTTCTGGAATCTCAGCACACACACACACACACACACACACACACACACACACACTACACACCACACACCACACACACACACAACACACAACACACCACACACACCACACACACCACACACACACACACACACACACACACACACACACACACACACACCAAAAAAAAAAAAAATATAGTATTGAAGAAACATGAATGGATCTGCATAATAATTCCCATAAAACAGGAAATTTGGAGTAAAAAAATGGCAAAGCGCGTACAGGATGATAAAAAAAAGTAATGCGACAAGGAAATGCTATAAAACAAGTGGCAAAGTTACGGAATCCTGTTTTGAAAAAAAAAGGAAGTCTAGTCATTAAACGGCGAAGATTTTGGTGGGCAACACTTTCTTTGTCCTAATCATCCTTTTATTTTATTTGTTACATTTCACTCCTTGTTTGCATACTAAAAATTCGACGATTGAGTTTTCATAGCTATTTTGTGTAATTTTCTTAGACGGGGGCGTCATCAATAGATCAATCGATACATATTTATACCTTCTGCATTTGTGTTGATTTTTTTTTTTACCATACAACATTTTATTGATCTGATTATTTTCTTTTGTAAACTCCATTTGTTTTTACATAACTATTTCTTTCTATTTATTAACTTCAACACTTTAAAAGTCATCTATCTCCATTCTATCATTCTTTAATTTCTTTATTATTTCCTATTTATGTATATTTTTTTCTACTATTTCTGCCTTTTTTATTTCCTTGGCATAGTCATGGTTTTTTTTTCTTCCTATGTTACGCTTCAATATCATATTTATTGCGTTTACATATCTTCTGGTTGTTTTCGTGATACTTGTATTTGCGGTACATTTCTGCTTTTCGTCCCTCCATTATAAGTGCCTGTAGATTTTTGTGATGTGAACCTTTTCTTTTCTTCCTCCTGCAATGTCAACTTTTTTTTTCTTCCATTTTTACTTTTCTTCTTTCCTGAACTCGTAGAATGTTAGGAGAATATGAGATCATTATTTTTTTCGCTCATGGAATTTTGAGAGAGAGAGAGAGAGAAGAGAGAGAGAGAGAGAGCGAGAGAGAGAGAGAGAGAGAGAGAGAGATAGAGCGAGAGAGAGAGAGAGAGAGAGAAGGAGAGAGAGAGAGAGAGAGAGAGAGAGAGAGAGAGAGAGAGAGAGAGAGAGAGAGAGAGAGGAGAGGAGAGAGGAGAATTAAAGTATGAAATGAGATATGTAACTACGGATTTTCTTAGTGAAGTAATGGGTGGTTTTACTTGTAGGAAAAATATATCAGAAACACTAAGAAGTGTGGGACAAACAAAATAAAATTAAATAAAGAGAAGCAATATCATTTTACCTATCAAAATGTGCTTTAAATACTTTTTGGCCCTGGTGCTGGTGGTGGTGTAGTGATGATGATGATGGATAAATTATGACGACAACAACAACAAAGAATGATATCAATCAATCAATCATCATTGGGGGCATACGCCGGGGGGGCGCGTGCGCCTTCGCCCACCCCTACGAACGCCACACCGGGGGTCACCACGCTCGATTTCCATGCATGCTCCTTTTCCCATACCAAGCAGCTCTCGACAAAAACATCAACTTGCCCCAGCCACGAGCCTTTGGCGCCCCCTTGGCCTCCTCCACGCCGATTGTCTCTTACAGATACAACCGGAGAAGGATCGGTTTCAAGGTAACGTGCCACATGCCCATATAACCGAAGTTTGGCGCTGACGGACTATGCAGGTAATAGGCCTCGATTTCATCAATCTCCGGTGCCAATCGCTGATTTGACACTAATCATCCCACTATACCATGATTCTGCCGAGACACTTATTACCTAAGGCATTGTTCGTCTCTCAAGTCCTATTTAGTGTCCATGTCTCACAACCATAGAGTAGAACATGGATCACAAGCGACTTGAGATCCAGATCTTTGTCCTTCTGCACCGTACCGACAACGCAAAAATAACTCCCGCTGAGCGATTCCATAACACCGTGGGCTATGCCATCCGCCGTAAAGACTTCTTGACGTGACCCGGCCGTCATTAATGGACTTGGCGCTAACCAAGGTATGTAAAACTTTTCCAAGATCTCAATGTCCTCGCCACACTGCATGAACAGACTGTACTGCTTCCATCTAGTAATTACTCAAAACACCTGGACCTGGGCATGAGCCCGGAGACCCAAGTCCCAAAGGCTTTTGCCTCCCCGTGCTCGCCCTCGAAGCCATCACCATGACCTCCAGCGACCTCACAAAGATTACTGCATCATGGCAAAAACAAGATCCGTGATCTTGGTTGCCGACGGTGATGCTCCACAATCACTTTGATCTACAACCTTGTCCAATACCCAGTCCATACAAGCGTTGAAAAGTGATGGTGCAAGGACGCACCCTTGCCTCACTCCCTGTATTCACAGGAAAGCAGCTGGATTACACCTGCCCCACACTTCACAGCACTCTCAGTCCCCCAGAATTTCAGACCAGTTTCAAACCAATAGTCCTTGCAGGATCCCTCGAAGTCGATAAAGATGATATCCATGACCCCAATATTGTTTGTTTCGCATATTTAGTCTTATTAACATTCCCTCCTCCTCTTCTTCATATTTATGTAATCTGATCTTGACAGTGTAGTCAGACGAGAGAGATAGAGAGAGAGAGAGAGAGAGAGAGAGAGAGAGAGAGAGAGAGAGAGGAGAGAGAGAGAGAGAGGAGAGAGGAGAGAGAGAGAGAGAGAGAGAGAGAGTATGGTAATGTATTATGTAGTATGTATGTATGTATGATGTATTCTGTATGTATGATAATCAAAGAAAATAAAATCTTAAGCCTTAAAAAGAATTCAGTTTAAGAGATTCATGGGCTTTTTTTGCATCACACACACAAAACACACACACCACACACACGACACACACACACCACACACACACACACCACAGCACACACACCACACACACCACCACACGCACAACTACAACACCCACACACACACACACAGACACCACACAAACAGCACACAGACACACACACGCACACACACCACACACACGACACACACTAAAAAGAAACACGTAATTACTTACTCCGTAGATCAATAGTTTCTATAGTAAGGCCGCGGCGTCCGCTTATTGTGCACACGTTCTCTATCTTATACAAGAACCCCCACTCCTTTCCTTCACAGATAATTCCACATCCCGCCCACTGCTCTCCGTTCGTCCACTGTCCAGGCAAGCCAGCGCCTTACCCTTCTCCTCCCCCTTACTGGATATTTAGCTGACCGGATGGACACACATACACACAGGCAGGCAGGCAGGCAGGCAGGAAGAGAGACAGACATACAAACATACAGAGAGAGAGAGAGAGAGAGAGAGACAGACATACAAACATACAGAGAGAGAGAGAGAGAGAGAGAGAGAGAGAGAGAGAGAGAGAGAGAGAGAGAGAGAGAGAGAGAGAGAGAGAGAGAGAGTAATAATAATAATAATATAATAATAATAATAAATTTTTATTTCCACCGGCAGTGGTTATTCGTTACATACAATTATTTTCAAGATAATAGCTACATAAATTAAATTACACAGTTTTGCATTAAAACATTAAAAATATAAAATTATAAAATTGTAAAATAGAAAAATAATCGATATTAAAATATATATACAGAATATGCTAATAAAAAGTAAAGGAATAAAAGCATTATTAAAAGAAAACAAATATATAAGTAAAATCATTATAAAAGGTACATATATTTCTACCTAAGAATATACTATATACATTAAAAGAAAAAGTTCTATACTAAAATTTATTTCCATCCCGAAGTACAAGTTTGAGTTTAATTTTGAAAGACTGTAGGGTGTTAGCATCTTTAACTAGCGACGGGAAGCTGTTCCATAACTTGGGGCCCCTTACAGAGAGAGATCTGGCCCCCATGTCTGTGTTGGTCTTAGGGACGTACAGGTGATCTCGCTGTCTGGTGGTGCTACCAGTAACGTCCCCTACAGTTGGAAAAGTCAGATTAGGATATAGATGGGTCATATACTTGAACATAGTGGCCCCTGTGTCGTGAGTTATTTGGTCTTTAACATTCAGCCATTGTAGTTCTTTCAAAATTGGAGTCACATGATCGTACTTCCTGGCTTTACCATCTACTACTTTTGCTGCAAAATTCTGTAGTTTTTTAACATTGTTTAGGAGAGTTGTGTTTGCTGTGCCCCATATTACATTGCAATAATTAATAATGCTAAGTACAAGTGATTGTATAATTGCTGTGCGAGTATCCTTGTCGAAATATTCTTTTATTCTATTTACATACATTAGAGATCCGGTTACTTTTTTACTCATTTCACATACATGTTTGTTAAAAGTCATGTACCTGTCCATGTGTAGTCCAAGGTTTTTTACATGTGTGGTGGGTTGAAGGGTTGTGTCGTGGTGCTGTATAGTGAGATTGTCTGGTATCTGGGATAATAGTTGATAGGTACCTATGAACATACACTGTGTTTTCTTAGTATTCAGTAGTAAACCATTTTTCAGAAAGTACAACTTTGCTTTATGTAAGGTTTCCTGTGTTTTCTGAATGAGGGTGTCAAGGTTATTGATAAGATTGTTGTGTAGGATTTGTGTGTCATCAGCGTATTGCACTAATATACAGTCATTAATATAATGCGACATATCATTCACGAAAATGTTAAACAATATTGGGCCAAGTATAGAGCAGAGAGAGAGAGAATTAAGAGTAATGAAATGAGATATGTAACTACAGGATTTTCTTAGTGAAGTAAATGAGTGGTTTTACTTCTAAGGAAAAATATATCAGAAACCTAAGAAGTGTGGGACAAACAAAATAAAATTAATAAGAGAAGCAATATCATATTTACCTGTCAAAAATGGTGATTATAAATACTTTTTGCCCTAGTGCTGGTGGTGGTGGTAGTGATGATGATGATGATAATAATGACGACAACAACAACAAAGATGATATCAATCAATCAATCAATCATTGGAGGCATACGCCGGGGGGGCGCGTCACCTCGCCCACCCTACGACGCCACTCCCGGGGGTCACCACGCGCGAGCTCCCATGCAGACTCCAGACTTTGTCCTTCTGCACAGGTACCGACAACGCCAAATACTCCCGCTGAGCGAGTCCATAACACGTGGGCTATGCCAATCCGCCGTAAGACTTCTTGACGTGACCCGCCGTCATTATGGACTGCGCTACCAAGGTATGTAAAACTTTCCAAGATCTCAATGTCCTCGCCACACGCATGAACAGACTGTACTGCTTCATCTAGTAAGTCTCCAAACACCTGGACCTTGGTCTTGAGCCAGGAGACCTCAAGTCCCAAAGGCTTTGCCTGCCCGTGCAGCGCCTCGAGAGCCATCACCAGGACCTCCAGCGACTCAGCAAAGATTACTGCATCATCGGCAAAAATAAGATCAGTGATCTTGGTGTTGCCGACGGATGCTCCACAATCACTTTGATCTACAACCTTGTCCAATACCCAGTCCATACAAGCGTTGAAAAGTGATGGGGCAAGGACGCACCCTTGCCTCACTCCTGTATGCACAGGAAAGAAGCTGGATACACCTGCCCCACACTTCACAGCACTCTCAGTCCCAGAATACAGACCAGTTATCAAACCAATAGTCCTTGCAGGAATCCCTCGAAGTCGATAAAGATGATATCATGACCCCAATATTTTGTTTCACATATTTCGTCTTATTAACATTCCTCCTCCTCTTCTTCATTTATGTAATCTGATCTTGACAAGTGTATGTCAGACACGAGAGAGAGAGAGAGTATGTAGTATGTATGTATGTATGTATGTATGTATGTATGTATGTATGTATGTATGTATGTATGTATGTATGTATGTATGTATGATAAGTCAAAGAAAAGAAAATCTTAAGCCTAAAAAGAATTCAGTGTAAGAGATTCATGGGCTTTTTTTTCACACACACAAAACACACACACACACACACACACACACACACACACACACACACACACACACACACACACACACACACACGCACACACACGCACACACACACACCACACACACACACGCACACACACACACACACACACACACGCACACACACCACACACACACACACACACACACACACACACACACACACAGACACACACACACACGACCACGACACACACAACCCCCACACACACACACACACACACACACACACACACAGACACAACACACACACACACACAGACACACACACACCACACAGCACACACACACACACACACACAGACACAGACACAAAACACAAAACACACACACACAGACACACACCACACCAACCACACAGACACACACACACACACACACACACACACACCCACACACACACACCACACACACACGCACCCCACACGCACACACACACATACACACACACACCACACACACAGACACACACACACACAGACACACACACACACACATACACACACACACACACACACACACACACACACACACACACACACACACAGACACAACACACACACACACCACAGACCACACACACACACACACACACACACACACACACACACACACACACACACACACACACAGACACACACACACACACACAGACACACACACGCACAACACACACACACACACCACACACACACATACATTTTGAAAAGAAAAAGAAACACGTAATTACTCGTAGACAATAGTTTCTATAGTAAAGCCGCGGCAGTCCGCTTATGTGCACACGTTCTCTATACTTCCACAAGAACCCGCCACTCTTTCCTTCACAATACCTTGGGAAAATATCATAAACAGTGATGTCATAACAGTCGTCTTTTGGTCGGTAGTTTTAATGGATGTTTAAAAGATGACATAGACGGCAGTCTGAAATGTCTTAGATATATAAAAAATTACAGCACACATAAGATCAATGAATTTTCTTTAAGATCTTCCCAACTTAAAGATATTGAACGAACTTGATATTCATTAAGATTATCATATTCAATAACCAAATAGGATGAGATACGAAACATGTCTATTCAAGTGTATTGAAAACTATCGGCAAAATGGAAAGATGCTTGAAAAAGTTACCTTTTCGAGAACATTTTTTTTTCGTGAAGTAAAGATAATATTTTTTTTTTTTTTTCATAACGTAGATCCAGATTATTGATGTTCTACAACTGTTTCACAGGATGCAATGGTCAACACTCAGCTGGGTCGAGGGCCTGTTAATTCAGGTAGCGACGCCAAGCACCAGTACTGTAGATTGTGGTTATATTTGTTTAATGGCTCATGTCTTGATGTTGCAAAGCGGAGAAGAAAAAGGATGCTTTATATCAAGTACTTAAACTAAATAGTGCAGCACATGATGTCAGTGTTAAGACGAGGGGAGTTCCTTGCTAGTGTGCGTCAGCCTGGCGGGTGGCGGCAGGCCCGGTGAAGACGCACAGTGGACTGTAGGCCTCACCACACGTCTCATCGGACCAGTAGTAGAAGTACTCGTAGGTCATTGCTGAACACCTGTGGATTATTCGGTATTAGTTGGTCAGATTGTAATGAAAACATCAAATTCTGTTTGGCAAGTCACTCACACTTTTATCTTATTTTTTATATAAGGTGTCGCAAGTTGCCTGAAGGAGTAACTCACCAGCCTGCAACTCTCTTCTTCGGAGACATGACGGCGTGATGACAGGGGGCACCGGGGAGGGCCGCGGGTGGGGCCGAGTACGGGTCGGTGTGTGGAGGGCCCCGCGCCACGCACGACGCCTCTAGTCTGAGGGAGGAAACAGATTTGAAGTATCGCGTTCATGTGTATGATGGCGGCCATGGAGGCTGTACACGGTGATGACGCCACTCACTGCGATGCTGGTTCTTCTCTGAGATGTAACGTAAAGGGTAATTATGTAAATGCGTGGCTGTGTAAAGACTTTGACGATAGTGATGATGTTAACTGTGAGGGCTGGGACGTAGAGGAATGAGGAATAGGGAGGGACGAAGGATAAATGGGGAGAAGGCAGAAGGACTAAGGATGGTAGTGAGAGAGGGGAAGCAAAGGGTTTTCGCTGAGGGGACAGATCGTTATCAGCGCCAAGAGGGGAGAAAAGGTTAGGCCTTAAGACAGGCAAACCTATAGGACAAGGGACTCACTGTTGAGAGTCAGTGGTGGGCTCCTCGCCCAAAGGCTGAAGGAGGAACGAGGACAGTAGTACTTCACGCGGCTTCGGCGCGCGTTCATACGTGTGCACACTGTGTCGCGAACGTGATAGTATATTACTGCAGGAAAAAACTGCAGCGAGTACCTCACGTCGAGTCGTGAGTAACGGGCGAGTAACCGCGACGCGTAGGAAACATCCTGCGTGCCAAGCCTGGCCCGCGTGCCCCGGCCGAGGCCCCCCCAGGATCCCCGGAGCAGGGCAGGACTCGCCCCACCTCTCTTCAGGGCCCTTGGGGAGCCACTGGGCGCTGGGCCAGGCACGAGGGCAGGCGTGGGCGGAGGTGGAAACTCTACGCGACTACGACGCCCTACTAGATACCTCCTTCAGGAGGCTTCCCCTGGGTTCCCCCTCGGAACCCCGGGGCATTACGAGGCACCTACAACAGGGCCTCAGGACCTCTGGGATACCACATACAGGTCTTCCTGAAGGCGACGCAGCAGATGGTGATGTATTCACGTGATTGACAAGTGCATGATAGGGCAGGCGATTAAGGAGGCCCCTGGTGGACCTGTATAAAGCCAGGGACTCTAGGGGTGACAGGGAGGGTCGCCCCGGGCCCATAGCCGGGGCTATTGCTAGCCTGGGGAACCAAGCTCCCCGTATCTCCGACGACACGAACGGGCATTGCCCGCTTACCTTCTGTAGAACTTGGAGATGCGCCCTACCCGGCCCCCGACAGGTAGGGGGGGCCAGGGTTAGTTGTCATGCCACGCCAGCGACCGATTGGATAGAACCTTAGCGGGTTTGGGGGGGCGCTAAAAAGGAGCTACATTAACACCCCCCCTTTGAGCCCGCGTACGCAATTTCCCTCCCCCTTCGGGAGTAGGGCGGCGTGGGGCTTAACATATTGGCGCAGTGAAACGGATCCAGATCTAGTGGCTGGCGTGGTTAGCTGCAGATAGAGAGAGATAGCCAGAGGTGGGCGCGATAAATGTTGGTAGTGCGATAACGATACCGTGATAAATTTTGGTAGGGCGATAACGATACTGCAATAATATTTTTTTTGGGTAGTCCGATACCGTGATAAATTTTTGGTAGTATGATAACGATACTGCGATAATTTTCCCGCTGGTTCGAGACAGCGTTGCCTCGCTACCAAATATAAAAAAAAAAAAAAAAAAAAAAAAAAAAAAAAAAAAAAAAAAAAAAATCTGAACGCGATAGAATCGCAGCGAGACTGCGATACCAAATGTTTAGCGTTGCGTTACGGTGCTGCCTAGAAAACTACAGTTAGGCACATTATAACATGGTAATTTAATTATTTCTATTATTATCTATTATTATTATAATTATATTATTACTATTATTATCTATAAGCTATGCGCCTTGCCGCCGTAATACTTTTGTTTCAGATCGTCAGTTATAGTATCGCAGTGTCGCCCGAGGTATCGCTATCGCCCACCTCTGGAGATAGCGAGCGCCACATGCATTAGTAAGCGTGTGGGGTGTCGTGAGGGTAGTGACGAGTATTAGGCCCACCACCGAAGAGAGTCTGAATGTGTGAAGTGACTGACGCACACCGGGATCATATGGTCAGTGCGGCGAGCTGACGGCCGCGGCTCGGCGGGCTGCCGTGTGACCCGGTGAATAGGTAGGTTACGTTTAGGGCAACAGAGAAGTTCCTTATGGAGTGCCTGAGCGTGAAAGGACTAACAATTTAGGGGGAGGATAACGGGTCGGTCGTAAGAGGAAGAGAAATATTAACTCGGCTCCTCGCGTGCCTGGTGGCCGGGGAGGATAAGTACCTGACCCACGACCTCGGACGTAAGAGGAAGGAAAAATTAACCCTGCCTCCAGGTCACACGTGTAGTATCAGCACCGTGTCGGGGTGGCCGGGATTAATTAGTACCTGGCCCACGACCGACTCACGATCCCATACTTATTTTACCCGGGGGGATGCTCCCTGACTCCTGGCACGAGTCAGGCCCTGTAGGCCCGTGCGGGGTGTAAACGTACCCGGCGGGGTGGATACGCAGCACGCCGATCTTGACAAAACTTCCGCGCCCGGAACAGCGGGGCATGATCAGGTCGGTCAAGAGACCTGAGGTATGTTTAAGGTCCTCCCCGCGCTTGGTGGTGGTAGGTAGGTAGGGAGAGGCCGTGGGGCTGACGAATGGCGATTCCCACCACATCCTCCCTCTTCGGGGGTCGAGGAGTGGCGTCCTCTGAGTAATCCCCCCACGGTTCTCTGGGCGAGAAGAGGACAGGGATGCAAAATGCCCTGCACCTTCAGTCCCAGGGGGATTCAACCTGGCTCCGCCAAAGTTCAGGCCCTGTAGACCCGACGGGGTATAAACGGCATCGATTCACGGCACTGTGCCAGGACATGGCACATTGCCGGGGACCCTCCCGTCGCCCTGTGCCCCGTCATGTCATGCCATGTCAGGTCATACTATTTTCACGTTCCTGGAGGCACTGGTGTAAATTGTGTTTCTATTTCAGATCTCGTGATGGTGAAGACCGCGGTAATAAATTACTTCTCCTTCCAAAGGTTCCCACGAGTGATATAAATATATATATATATATGTAGGGTTAGGCTAATTCTCCCTCCACAGGTTCCCCCCACCCAATGGATCGCAAAGGATCGCCTCCATGAGGATCTCCCGGCAACCGACCCACAAATGCATCAGAACCTTCGAGCTTCACCGAAGCCTTTCTGGCCAACCTCTTTGACAACGCATCATGGGATGCGCTACACGCGCTCAAGTATGTGGCTGAGTCCCACACTGCCGCGCCAACACACGCCCCACCGTCCGCTGCTCCGTCTGCCCCTGTGCTTCCCCTGTTGCCCTGAGATGACGGGGCCGCGGCGGGGCAAACAGTGGCGCTCTTCGTTGCCCCAGGAGCGGAAAGTGCAACTCTACGAGGCCATGACGTCCCTGCAACACAGCCCGCCCCTGTGGCTCTTCTCCTGGGACCACAGGACTCCACGAAACCACAGCAAGGCGACGAAGGAGCGCTCCGCTTTGCCCCCGGGGGTAGGTACGTGCAACTCTACGATGCCACGACGTCCTACCACACTGCCTGCCCCTGTGGCCTCTCTTCAGGGCCCTCGGGGGACCACTGGGCATTGGGGCGAGACACTAGCGGCGGGCTAGGGGCGGAGGGGTAACTGCGCGACTACGACGCCCTACTAGACACGCTACTACGACGCGCTGCTAGACACCTGCACCTGAGGTTTCCCCTGGGTTACCCCTGGGACCCCAGAGCATGGCAAGACACATGCAGCAGGGTTTGAGGAAGAAGACGAACAACTTCAGAAAATGCTTCACCAAGCGGTAATCCGGCCCTCACACAGGCCGCGGCCCGCAGCGTTAGTGATGACCACCACAAGGACAGATCCCGGAGGTTCTGCCTTGACTTCCGGCGCTTAAACAACGTGACCATCAAAGACGCCCACCCCAGCCGCGCACCGATGACACTCTAGAAGCACTACACGGATCGGCTTGGTTTCCGACCCTGGACCTACAGGCCGGGTACTGACAAATTCCAATTCGCGAAGGCGACCGACACAAGACGGCGTTCCGCACCAGTTTTGGACGGCTTTTTGAGTCAAACGTAGTGGCATTCGGCCTATGTAACGGACCGGCCACATGCTCCAGACTCAAGGACCAAGTCTTGGAAGGTTTGAACTGGGTAATATGTCTTTCTTACCTGGACGACATAATGTATTTTCAGCCACTTGGGCAGAACATCTAACACGCCTACGTTGCGGTCTTGAGCGACTACAGGTCGCCGGTTTGACACTGAAGCCATCGAAATGCGCCCTGGCACGGCGTGAAACGGCGTTTCTTGATCACGTTGTCTCTGGAGAGGGTATCACGGCAGACCAAAAGAACTTGGCAGCTATCGACGACGTCTCGACTCCAACCACTACTAAGTAATTGCAGTCGTTCCTGGGTATGGCCGCCTACTACCGGCGGTACATTAAAAACTTCTCAACCCGAGCCGCTTCACTATACTTGCTGACGGGCCCTAAAGTTACCTGGAACTGGACCACCGAATGTGAGGCAGTCTTTCGCGATCTTAAACAGGCACTGACGAAACCCCCTGTCACTGCTTTCCCGAATTTCGAGCTCCCCTTCCGTCTATATACGGATGCCAGTATTCTGGGCCTGGGTGCGACCCTTGCCCAGACTCATGACAATAAGGAAAGGGTCATCGCCTATGAAGGCCGGACTCTAACCACTTCTGAAAAGAACTATAGGGCGACGAAGAAGGAATGTCTCGCTATCGTCTGGGCACTACCGAAGTTTCGCCCCTATTTGCTTTGCAACAAGTTCCACATCTTCACGGACCACCACAGTCTCCAGTGGCTACGTTCTATGAAATCGGAAGACCGCCTGCTCCATACGTGGGCCTGTTCCTTAGAGGAATATGACTTCGAGATCAAGCATAGGCCAGGGAAGGCACAAGCCCATGTCGATGGGTTGTCCCGCCTGCCGCTAGACACCATTCAATTGATTGCTCTTCCCCCTGACGTCCAGGACGAGATGTCGGCCGCGGTGGTCGCAGTTGAACAAGGCGACCGACCTCCACCAGGACTGAGGGTGGTCGAAAATCGTCTATTCGACGCGGAGGGACGACTAGCCCTGGGAGCTAAAGAGGCTCGCCACGCAATGAAGCTGCTGCACCACACAGCGGGTGGCCATTTGGGCATTCGTAAAACATTGGCAAAATTCCGTCAACGCTACCGGGCGCACCAAGAAGCCTTAATTGCCCGTGAGGCGGTAAGCCAGTGCAAGGGCTGCCAGCTCGGAACGGATTATCGACGGCGACCTGGACCACCTGGAGTCATCGCGGCCGCACTACCATGGGATACGGTACCCGTGGATATCATGGGGCCGTTCCCCTCTCATCGGGGTAAACGCTTCGTCATAACCTTCATCGACTGTTTCTCCAGGTTCACTATCTTGATGCCATCTGCTGACCACACAGGGACTACCGTGGCTCGAGTTCTGATGGACCGTGTCGTGTCTGTCTTTGGGTTACCCCGCAGGATTCTCTCGGACCGAGGACGGGAATTCACCGGTATCGTTTGGTCCCAGCTCCAACTCCAACTGGGCTGTTCTATGGTTCGCACGTCTCCGTACCACCCTCAAGGTAATGGCATTGTGGAGCGCTCGCATAGAACTGTGGGAGATATCCTCCGCGCAGTAAAGGTAGATGATTCTCGCTCCGCTTGGCCGGACGTCGTCTTTTCAGGCCAGCTATCCCTCAACACACCGCCTGGCGAACCGCACGGTTTTAGCCCCTTTGAAGTCATCTTCGGCAGAGTGGCCCCTCTTCCCGCTGACCGCCACATTCCTGCTTACGGAACGGACCCTGCGGCTGCCCCCATGGGCGAATACCTTTCCGCGCTCCGT
Source organism: Chionoecetes opilio (assembly GCA_016584305.1). Lineage (NCBI taxonomy): Eukaryota > Metazoa > Arthropoda > Malacostraca > Decapoda > Majidae > Chionoecetes > Chionoecetes opilio. The sequence continues at coordinate 40,691 of JACEEZ010002854.1, read as the reverse complement.
GACGGACTTCAGGCGGCACAGCGCGTTGTGCAGCGTCCACCCCACCTCCAAGCCCAGCCGCCATCGAACCCTATTCATCCTGGGATGCGCATTTTGGTGACGACCCCGCCTTACCTGCGCTCCTCCAAGCTTCACCCGAAATAGATGGGCCCTTTCACAGTTGTCCGCATTCCAAATGCTTACCAGGTCTGTTATGCCACAGACGCTGGGGACCGCACAGCTCATGGTGCGGATGCAAAGCCCTACACCGAGCCTCCCGATCCCACCGCCTCCTGTTCTTCGACATCCGCCCTTCCAGGTGGTGCCTCGTCCGCACGTAATCCACAGCCCTCAGCCTCCTCTGACCCTTCGCTTTAATTGCAGGCATTGATGCAGACAGGCCCAAGCACGACCGAGGACGGCCGTCTTCGTCGGATGGGGGTAATGTGAGGGCTGGGACGTAGAGGAATGAGGAATAGGGAGGGACGAAGGATAAATGGGGAGAAGGCAGAAGGACTAAGGATGGTAGTGAGAGAGGGGAAGCAAAGGGTTTTCGCTGAGGGGACAGATCGTTATCAGCGCCAAGAGGGGAGAAAAGGTTAGGCCTTAAGACAGGCAAACCTATAGGACAAGGGACTCACTGTTGAGAGTCAGTGGTGGGCTCCTCGCCCAAAGGCTGAAGGAGGAACGAGGACAGTAGTACTTCACGCGGCTTCGGCGCGCGTTCATACGTGTGCACACTGTGTCGCGAACGTGATAGTATATTACTGCAGGAATAACTGCAGCGAGTAACCTCACGTCGAGTCGTGAGTAACGGGCGAGTAACCGCGACGCGTAGGAAACATCCTGCGTGCCAAGCCTGGCCCGCGTGCCCCGGCCGAGGCCCCCCCAGGATCCCCGGAGCAGGGCAGGACTCGCCCCACCTCTCTTCAGGGCCCTTGGGGAGCCACTGGGCGCTGGGGCCAGGCACTAGGGGCAGGCGTGGGCCGGAGGTGGAAACTCTACGCGACTACGACGCCCTACTAGATACCTCCTTCAGGAGGCTTCCCCTGGGTTCCCCCTCGGAACCCCGGGGCATTACGAGGCACCTACAACAGGGCCTCAGGACCTCTGGGGTACCACATACAGGTCTTCCTGAAGGCGACGCAGCAGATGGTGATGTATTCACGTGATTGACAAGTGCATGATAGGGCAGGCGATTAAGGAGGCCCCTGGGGGACCTGTATCAAGCCAGGGACTCTAGGGGGGACAGGGAGGGTCGCCCCGGCATAGCCGGGGCTATTGCTAGCCTGGGGAACCAAGCTCCCCGTATCTCCGACGACACGAACGGGCATTGCCCGCTTACCTTCTGTAGAACTTGGAGATGCGCCCTACCCGGCCCCCGACAGGTAGGGGTGCCAGGGTTAGTTGTCATGCCACGCCAGCGACCGATTGGATAGAACCTTAGCGGGTTTGGGGGGGCGCTAAAACAGGAGCTACATTAACACCCCCCCGTTGAGCCCGCGTACGCAATTTCCCTCCCCCCTTCGGGAGTAGGGCGGCGTGGGGCTTAACATTAACGATGACTGTAAAAATGACCTATGGAACGCATATAGATCTTTCCAGGCAAACTTACTTCATCGCCCAGAATGGGGCCCCCAGGGGCATGGCGGATTCGTCTGCCGACCAAGACCACGCATTGGTATCAAGGTCGTAACGTCCACCAATCCAGTAGTTGGAGGTTAACTCTGCAATAAAGGTTCACAGTGAGTAGAGATCCTGCCGGTCATCAAACACAGTACATCCTCACCCTCCATGAAGGTCTAGCAAATGTTTCAATACCTCCACGCCTCAAGCCACACGTGCCCTTTTTCTACTTTATTAAACCCTTTTACCCATTTGAAAACCTTGATCAGTTCGCCTCACAGCTTTTATCTTTTTGAGTTCAAATTAAAGTGTTTTAATTTACCATTGTCAGTGTCTTACCCTGAACCCTATTAGTCATTCTTCTTTGTAGTGCTTCTTGGGAATTTATATCCATTCTATAATACAGAACTGGATAGTCTAGATGCGGCCTGACTAGTACTAAATACACTTTTATCATAACATCAGCCCTTTTATTTCTCACGCTCCTACTAATAAAGCCTAAAACCCTGTTTGTTCAATTCCTGCAATTAGGCATTTGTTCCTGGGTCGCAGCTCAGAATGTATCCAAATTGAAAGGTCTCTTTCGCAGTCTGATCTGCCTAGATTAATGCGATTCAAGATTTAACTCTCACTAGGATTGTTTTTCCTTCCTTAAAGATGCTACACTTTGCTGTTATTGAATCTATTTGTCCTTATATCTGTAACTCTCA
>JACEEZ010002854.1:0-37422 GCA_016584305.1 Chionoecetes opilio | reverse complement strand
CCCGAGCTCCCCTGGGGACATTAAATATTGACGCAGTTAACCGTAGTAGATGTTATTGGAAGCACCACTATTGCGGCAATTGTCACTCTTCGTCGGCCATAACTGTAATCATGGATGATACATAATTAGGTCTGTGAGGCAAACTATTTGTAATATCATAATATCATTTGGCAGTCATGGCAAACTTGCCATACATTACATACATACTTACAAACATACATATTCACTTACCTCACACATTTTGCTGTCCTCGTCCGAACCGTCTGAACAATCTCGCTGCTGGTTACAAAGGCTGACTTTATCGACACACTGCCCTCCTCTCCCACACTCGATTTGACTGCTTGTACATGCTCCCTCTGTGTTCCAACACTTCATCAGTCCCAGTGTATAGTTCTTAATATAATGAAATCCCAATGTTGTTCACAACGTCAGCTTGTCAAAGTAAGCATATCACACTTTAGCCGCTTATCACAACTATGTTCACACACTTAGCTCGAGTCATAGTTTTCATTTACTCAATATTCAGGAAATGTTCGCAGTACATGATATATTAGGTAATGGTAAGGGGCGAACATTGTACCACTGACCTGCAGGATGGAGCAAGGCAAGCACGAAGACAAGGGCGAGGACAAGCTGTGGGCATCGCGCTGAAGTCATCATGGTGGGAGTTGAGCTGACCTGAGGAGGAGTACACATTACCAGTTATCATGTGTGTGTGTGTGTGTGTGTGTGTGTGTGTGTGTGTGTGTGTGTGTGTGTGTGTGTGTGTGTGTGTGTGTGTGTGTGTGTGTGTGTGTGTGTGTGTGTGTGTGTGTGTGTGTGTGTGTGTGTGTGTGTGTGTGTGTGTGTTCTATAGCTGAATGACAGCAGTGGGCTTGTAAGCTAAGGAATGTGTCCTTTAGTTCACTTTTAACGTAATATGTTAAATGATCAGTAGCTTTCTTTAAAGTAGCAAGAGCCAAGTGTCCATTTCTTTCCTATTCTTTATGAAACATAAAAGTATGTTAGACAATGATCTCCCCATCTGCTGCAGCGGGGGTGCCGGTGGCGGCACGTCATTACCAGAGATGGCTTATAGGTGATACAGACGCGCTCACCCACTCATCAGACTTTTCATGGATGATGGAACACATGAACAACGTGAATTATATGCATTTTAGATGAATGGCCATGAAGTGAATGTGTGATTGAATGCATTCACACCCTCACATACCAAAGTGTTGCTCCAGAGAGGCCTTCAGCAAACAGGGGCGAGAGAGGCAGAAGGACCTGCGCTTGGCGTGGCGGCGGTCTGGTATCTGGGGTGGATGACAGACTGGGGGCAAAGGCAAAGGGGCGTGAGTTAGCGTACAGACACATGATTACAGGATTATTACACGTAATCAACAGCAATGAACAATGAAGGGAACAAAGAAAGGGACACATTTGATCGGTATAATGAGTCCCTCACTTTTTTTTCATCCCAGAAAGACTTTGGGAATCAGCAGTCCCACAATAACGTAGCAATTCGTCACAATCCAGAGATGACAACTCTTGCCATGGCAACGAGTGACGTCAGAGGGGCGTGAACCGTGCACTTGGCCGTGCACTGTGATAGCCTGAAGTTAAGAAATGGGGTAGAGCGGTTAGTTGTAAAAAAACAGTGTTGGCGGTAACGAAAAAACAAAACCCAAAAACCCCCAAAAAAACCCCAAAAAACCCCCCCCCCACCCCAAAAAAAAAAAAAAAAAAACCCCCCCAAAACCCCCAAACCAAAACCCCCCCCCCCTTTTTTTTTTTTAAAAAAAAAAAAAAAAAGGGCCCCCCCAAAAACCCCCCCCCCCCCCCCCCCCTTGGGGGAAAAAAAAATTGAATTTTTTTTAAAAACCCGCCCCCCCTTTTATAAAATTTTTTTTTTTTTGGGAAAAAACCCGGTTTTAAAAGGTTTTTTAAAAAAGGGGGGAAAATTTTTTTGGGGGGTTTTTTTTAAAAAAAAAATTTTTTTTTTCCCTTTTTTTTTTTAAAACCCCGGGGGGGTTTTTTTTTTGGGGAAAAAACCCCGGTTTTTTTGGCCCTTTTTTTTTTATCCCGGGGGGGGCCCCCCGGGGGGGGAAAAAAGGGGGGGGGGTTTTTTTTAAAAAAAAATTTAAAAAAAAAAAAAAAAAGGGGGGGGAAAAAAAAAAGGGGGTTTTTTTTTTGGGGGAAAAAAACCCCCCCCCTTTTTTTTTTAAAAAAAAAAAAAAAAAAAGGTTTAAAAAAAAATTTCAATTTTTTTAAAAAAAAATTAAAAAAAAAAAAAAAATTTTTTTTTAAAAAGGGGGTTTTTTTAAAAAAAAATTTTTTAAATTTTTTAAAAAAAAAAAATGGGAAAAATTTTTTTTTTAAAAAAATTTTTTTAAAAAAAAAAAAAATTAAAATTTTTTTAAAACCCCCCCCTTTTTTAAAAAAAATTTGGAAAAAGGCCCCCCTTTTTTCCCAAAAATTTTTTTTTTTTTTTTTCCCCCCCCCCCCCCCCAAAAAAGGGGGTTTTGGCCCCAAAACCCCCCCGGGGGGGGGGCCCCCCAAAAAAAAAAAAAACCCCCCCAAAAAAAAACCCCCCAAAAACCCCCCCCCCCACCCCCAAAAAAAAAACCCCCCCCCCCAAAAAACCCAAACCCGGCCCCAAAAAAAAAAACCCCCCAAAAAACCCCCCCCCCCCCCCCCAAAAACCCCCCCAAAAACCCCCCCCCCAAAAAAACCCCCCCCAAAAAAAAAAAAGGGGGCCCCAAAAAAAGGCCCCCCCAAAAAAAAAAAAACCCCCAAAAACCCCCCCCCCCCCCCCCAAAAAAAAAAAAAAAAAAAAAAAAACCCCCCCCCCCCAAAAACCCAAAAAAAAAAAAAAAAAAAAAAAAAAAAAAAAAACCCCCAAAAAAAAAAAAAAAAAAAAAAAAAAAAACCCAAAATAAAAAAAGGAAAGGGGGAAAAATTTTTTTTTTAAAGGGGCCCCCCGGGTTTTTTTTTTTGGGCCAAAAACCCCCCCCCCCCAAAAAATTTTTTTTTTTTTTTAAAATTTTTTTTCCCCAAAAAAAAATTTTTTTTTTTAATTGGGGGGTTTTTTTTTTTTTTAAAATTTTTTTTCCCCAAAAAAAAAAAAAGGGTTTTTTTCCCGGGGGGCCCCCCCAATTTAAAAAAATTTTTGGGGAAAAAATTTTTTTTTTTCCCCCTTTAAAAATTTTTTTTAAAACCTTCCTTTTAAAAAAAAAAAAAAAAAAAAAAAAAATTTTTTTTTTTTTTTAAAAAAAAAAAAAAAATTTTTTTTTTAAAAAAATTTTTTTCCCCCAAAAAAAAAACCCAAAAAACCCCCCCCCCCAAATTTCCCCCCCCGGGGGGGGGGGGGGGGGTTTTTTTGGGGGGGGAAAATAAAGGGGGGGTTGGGGGGGTTTTTTAAAGGGGGGGGGAAAAAAAAACCCCCCCCCCAACCCTTTTTTTGGGGGGGGGGGTTTTTTTAAAGGTTTAAAAAAAAAAATTTTTTGGGGGGGGAAAAAAAAAAAATTTTTCCCCCCCCCGGGGGGGGGGAAAATTTTTTTCCCCCAAAAAAAAGGGGTTGGGGGGAAAAATTTTGGGCCCCCCCGGGAAAAAAACCCCCCCCCAAAAAAAAAAAAAGGTTTCCGGAAAAAAGGAAAAGGGCCAAAATTTTCCCCCCCCCCGGGGGTCCCCCCGGGGGGCCCCAAAACCCCGGGGGGGGGCCCCCCCAAACCCTTTTCGGAAAAAAGGGGGCCCCCTTTTTTTGGAAAATTTTTTTTTCAAAATTTTTTTTCCCCCAGACCCGGATCAGCCGCATCACCGGTGAACGTGAGGGTATTACACGACTGCTACATTTCCAGATGAACACCAAACTTACTTTGGGGGACGAAACTATTTTTTTCTGGTAAGTTTTGATGTGTTTTGAATTAATCTGCTAACGCTTCTTTCGCAAATATTATTATTATTTTTTTTTGCAACAAAAATTACAAAAAACAAATTGACCTAACCGAACCTATACATACCCTAACATAACCTATAACTAACCTAACCTAACCTAACCTAACCTAACCTAACCTAACCTAACCTAACCTAACCTAACCTATACATACCCTAATCAATCAATCAATCATTGGGGGCATACGCCGGGGGGCGCGTCGCCTCGCCCACCCTACGACGCCACTCCCGGGGGTCACCAAGCGCGAGTTCCCATGCAGGCTCCTTTCCCATACCAAGCAGCTCTCGACAAGAAACATCAACTTGCCCCAGCCACGAGCCTTGTGGGCGCCCCCTTGGCCTCCTCCACGTCGGATTGTCTCTTACAGATACAACCCGATGGGAAGGATCGGTTTCAGGGTAGCGTGCCACATGCCCATATAGCCGAAGTTGGCGCTGACGGACTATGCAGGTAATAGGCCTCGATTCAGTCTCACGGTGCAATCGCTGATTTGACACGTAATCATCCCAGCGATACCCCATGATTCTGCGAAGACACTTATTACCAAAGGCATTGATTCGTCTCTTCAAGTCACTATTTAGTGTCCATGTCTCACAACCATAGAGTAAGACAGGGATCACAAGCGACTTGAAGATCCGGATCTTTGTCCTGCTGCACAGGTACCGACAACGCCAAATACTCCCGCTGAGCGAGTCAAAACACCGTGGGCTATGCCAATCCGTCGTAAGACTTCTTGACGTGACCCGCCGTCATTATGGACTGCGAAACCAAGGTATGTAAAACTTTCCCAAATCTAAATGTCCTCGCCCACACGCATAAAACAGACTGTACTGCTTCATCTAGAAGTCTCAAATACCTGGACCTTGGTCTTGAGCCAGGAGACCTCAAGTCCCAAAGGCTTTGCCTCCTCGTGCAGCGCCCTCGAGCCATCACCGGACCTCCAGCGCTCAGCAAAGATTACTGCATCATCGGCAAAAACAAGATCAGTGATCTTGGTGTTGCCACGGATGCCCAACAATCACTTTGATCTACTACCTTGTCCAATACCCAGTCCTACAAGCGTTGAAAAGTGATGGGGCAAGGACGCACCCTTGCCTCACTCCTGTATTCACAGGAAAGAAGCTGGATACACCTGCCCCACACTTCACAGCACTCTCAGTCCCAGTCTCAGCCCTATACATACCCTAACATAACCTATAACTAACCTAACCTAACCTAACCTAACCTAACCTAACCTAACCTTACCTAACTTTAAAACAAAAAATAATAAAATGATTTGCGACAGAAACGGTTATCAGATTAATTCAAAACACATCAAAAGTCACCAGAAAAAAATTTGTTTTGTCCACCAAAGTGAATTCGGTGTTCATCTGGAATAATACCAAACTACTCACTAAACCCATAGCCTGCATGCCAACCCACTATGTATAAGGCCCGTATTGTCCTCGGGTATCTGACCGCGACCTGATGACTCCATTAATGGGGTGGTCATGGCCGTGACTATAGACGTAAACACACCGTCACTGGACTCGCGCAATAACAATGATAATGAGAATTATGATACGTAGTAATGATAATGATGATATTGATAATAATAAATTTTATAATTGCTATTATCATTATCATTACTATTATCGTTATCATTATCATTAATAATTATTATTATTATTATTATTACTATTATTATTATTATAGTATTATTTTTATTATTATTATCATAATATAAATTGTTATCATTTACATTATTGTTGTCATTATTGTTATTGATATCAAAATAATGAAAATAACGATAATGATAATAATGATGGTCATAATGAAAGTACGATGAAGAAGAAAGAAGAGTAGGAAAAATAATGAAGAGGAGAAACAGAAAAATAAGGTGAAGGATGACGACATCTAGATGACCTATGCACTATACATCTTTAATATCTCTATTGTGCTTCGGTGAGAATGGCCACGACTGACGATTTCATGATTAATCTAACTAAAACCTGCTCATGTACTGCCTTTTGACGTCAACCAAGGTTGCAGGTATGCTGCCCCTGTACTACAGCCTGTGTTCTGATACAGATATTGATGTTATTACTTGTACTGAGTTATACTACAAAAAAAGCACCAATGAAATAAAAAGGATGCCAATAGAAAAATATGCAAGAGAGAACCAAAGAGATTCGCCCATATCCCCCTCTACGTAGCCTCTATATAGTATTGAAACAATTTCAGGGACTGCGATATGAATGTAAAAAGACGCAGGGTGGAAGCACTGCTCTTTATGCTTTGAATTTTAAGGTTTTAACTTCTAGCAGTAGATTCTTATATCTGAAATCATATCAGATAATGATGTAAGTTAGCTGTAAAGTAAAGGAAGAGATCTGTTTATTGTCAAACTTGCACGTTATTCTGAGTTTCTCATTATTTAATATAATATTTATTTATAATATGCTTTGTTCCTTCATCTCTGACTTACGAGTGTGTTACTACAATAGTGACGACTGCTGTAATTATCGAGAACAGTTGAGAGTGGTTGACTTGTGCAGACTTCCATCCAGCGGTCTACAACACAAGGCGTAACTAGTATGTCACAAAGTTCAACGCCCGAGTGTGAATCTGACAACATATTGATGTTTATTGTGAACTCTAGTGATACAGCTGCAGAATTCTTGAGACTTTCATCGGCACCTCACGGGAGGATGTTGCTTTTTCTTTGAGTTAGCCATGAAATGGCTAACTCAAGGCCGTTAGTCACGCAACCCTCTGGCGTTAGTCACGCCACCCTCGCCATCTGTGCCAAATGATAATACAGATGGTAAATATGCCAGCCGTACAGTAACAGTACTTACTTGACTGCCCAGAATGGAGAGCCCAGTGGCATGGCCGAGTCATCTGTCGCTCACGACCAGGCGTTGGTATCAAGGTCGTAGCGTCCACCAATCCAGTAGTCGGAGGTGAGTTCTGCAAGAGTGTTTCCGTTGTCAAGACATAATTTCAGGGTCACTTATCGCAGGTACTTATGGAATTTCATCAAAGAAAAAGAAGTTTTGCTGTACTATAGATTACTTACTTTTCTCTCTAATGTTCTCCATCATGCGCCAATAGGAGGTGAAATCTTTTGCCTGCCACAAGTCACCGTAGATGCTAATACAGAACTGTCGAGCCTCGGCCCACGATACCTGGTGAGGACAACAAAGTCACATGCTTAGGCGGCGTTCAACTAAGGTAACGATCGTTAAATTCAGTGATCGTCTGAAACTCCATTAAAAGGCAGAAAGTTAATTTAGTTATTCGCACAACAGAAGCATTCACATAAGAACATAAGAAAATAAGGAAGCTACAAGAGGCTGCGAGACGTATACACGTGGTAGTTCTTGTTACTTAACACTACCTACCTCCACCTTTCATCCTCATCAATGAAATGATCTAGCCTCCTTTTAAAGCTCCCTATCGACTCCGCACTAACTCCCTGACGACTGAGTCCATTCCAATAATTTACCACCCTATTTGTGAACCCTGTTCACTTATTTGTTCTACCCTGATTAATAGCCGTAAGAACTTTTCCTACATCTCCTTTATTGTATCCCGTTAACCTTAAAAAACTTCTATCAGTTGCCCCTTTCTCTACACCTCTCCATGAGTTGTAAATTTAATAGCTTCAATACTCATCTCATAACTAAAGTTATGCCTCCCTGTATCATTTTTAGAATCCTTCTCTGCACTGATTCTAACAATGTAAATCCATCTGTAATACGGGGACCAAAAAAACTGTACCGCCCAAATAGTCTATGTGAGGTATGACTAGAGCCAAAGTAAAGCTTTTGAATTAACTTCAGCCACTTATACTTTTAACACTATGGCAATGAATCCTAAAACCCTCATAGGTGAGGAAACCAAATAGGTACGCAACAATTCATGGTTATTTTTCCTTATTGAGATTTTAAATATCGTAATACACTGCTGAGGAAAAATTACCTGTAAAAGGTTGTCCAATTACGTACACACCACTGTTCCAATAGTTACCTTTCAACTTATAACTCTGAAAAATTATGAAAGCTGGATGGAGTCTGCTTTGGACATTTTGTACCTCATTCATTGCTCTACTACTCATCTATGTCCTGCAACTGATGGTCGACAATGTCGATGGGGGAGTGTTGTGGAGGCGGATGAGTGAAGTGGTTGTTGTGTGTTGTGCTGTGGGGGAGAGTGGTAGTGTATGGGGGTTTAGGGGGGGGAGTGAAGGGAGGCTGAGGTTAAGGAGGTTTAGAAGGGTCGAGGGAGAGGTAGTGAAGGGGGGGTGCGGCGCTTAAGACTTATTCTGGGAGGCGATCGAACGACCTGAAAAGGAGCTTTGCAGTGAATTGTGAAACGAATTGAAAAGCGTTTGTGAAGAAGCAGGAAATAGAGATACGTTTCTCTTAAGTGTGGAGGTGAAGGTCCAAGTGGAGCGAGGGAGGGGCACAGCGAGTTGATGTTGCCGTAGGGGTACCAGAGCGAGATGTGACTCAAGGACTACTAAGGGTTCCTAGTAAGTCGCCAGGGAGGGGTGTTTGGAAGGGTAGTTTTTTTTTGATCATGGAGCCGCCCGCAGGAGAAAAAAGGTAAACAATGACCATCTTTTGTGCACGAACTCATTTCAGGTACTCTCGGGGCTGCAAGAGGATGATACGGAGGTTAGGGAGGGTAGACGATACATCATACCGAAGGTAAAAATCTTGGTTGTATGGTGACAGTCAGGTTAGGAACATCTTGACAGCAGGTTTCTGTGACAGAGACGGGAATGCGCATGAAGTCGGGTGAGTTACCCAGGAAGGTAAGGTGATTTAGTGACAAATAGTTGAGTGCATGGCAGACCAAGGAAAAAGCCCATCGTCTGCATGAGCGCTGGGGGAAATGATGGTTTGAGTGTTGTAAAAAGTGAGGAATTGCTACGTCGGTTCAAGGAAGGCGGTAGGTAAAGTTAGGACAGGGGTGGGTTCCCTGTGGTGCCTGTGGTGTCCTTCCAAGAAGCTTTGGTGAAAGAAATGGGGTAATCCAGGCTATTGTTGGGAATTGCCGGCTGCTGGCACTTCATTGCAAAGCCAATGTTGGGCCTTTTCGACAGCTGGACCTCTTTTTCGGGCATTAGCAGCCTAGACCGCAGGGACGGGGTGCACTTTTCGAGTGAAAGAGTGTCAGATTCTGTCGAATCCCTTGAAAGGGAGGTAGTGCACTGCAGTATTTTTTACAGATAGAGGAAACCCGGGTTAGACAATGGGGTCGGGGGTACAAGGAAACTTGCGACAAAGGAGGAGTAATTCAGGAAGGACAGGGAAACAAAAGTGATTCGTAAGAAGAGAGAGAGGAGGGGTTTAGTTAAAGATAACGGGAACATTGACAAAAAAAAGAGGAGTGCTTGAAGGTTTTACATACAAACTGTAGGATATTTTAAAAAAGATAGATTTCCTGAGAGGAATTAAATAGTCTGGTAGAGGATTTGATAGAATAGCATTAACAGAAACATGGTTGGATATGTCAGGAAAGTATTTTCGATCCGGACAGACGAGATAGCGGGTATAAGTATTTCACAAGGACAGGAGTAGGCAGACGGGAGGAGGAGTTGTAGCTTTATGCAAGAGCATGCATTGCAGGTGTTGTGTTAACAACTGTATATAAAACAGATGGGGACAGCATAGGAGTCTATATGGGTAGAGGTTACGGAGTGGAACTGAGGAGAAAATGGTTTTGGGTGAGTGTATAGGCCTCCAAAAACTGATGTAAGAGGATCAGTCTATATGGGAAGAATATAAAACAAGGCTGCAGATATAATTAATCGATTAGGCGTTGGTGGGAGATTTTAACTTAGGAATCTAGACTGGGATTTACATCAGAGGTGACAGCGATGCAGAATGAATTGTTAAATATAATCCAGGATAACTTCCTAAGTCAAGCACTCAAGGAGCCTACTAGAGGAGATAATATTCCTAGATCTATGCGACAAATGAGGAGATATTTAGTTACAAATGTGGATGGTCGGGGGGAATTTAGATAATAGCGACCATATTGAGATCAGGATTTAGCTTAAAATTTGGGAAGTTGGAAAATTAAGTGGCAATAGGCATCGAATACCTAATTCAGAAGAAAGGCAATAGCGGACATTAAGAAGACACTGGAGGTTATTAATAAGGGGGTGGGATGGAGGAAGCAGAAAATTACCAGGACAAGGCGTGTCAGCTGGATAAAGGCAATTATGAAGGATTAGGAAGGCCACCTGGAGCTTAAATTGGCGCGCGTCAAGATAATGGTAGTGAGGTCGAAGGTTGAGGAGATAATTAGATGCGGTTAGTAAAAGGGAAGTGAGGTCAGGGCTGAGGAGTAATTAGAGAGGTTATGAAGGGGAAGTGAGGTCGGAGATGAGGAGGATTATACCTCATTTGTAAGGAAATATAATGCGGACATGAAAAGAAATATTCCTTATAGGGAAATAGGGCCAGAAAGAGTGATCCAAAAATGGATACCACCAAGTTAAAATCACCACATTGGGTAAAAAGAAAACATATTTAAAGGTTCAAGGCAGGACTTGGTAAACAAAGAACAGTATACGTGATGGCGAGGACAGGAACGAAAGTTAACGCGAGTTGCTAAGAACAATTATGAGCATTAAGTAGCAGAACAGGCCCCGAACAGGGACCAAAGGGGTTCTATCAGGTTTATAAAACAAGACAAGGGAATTAGTTGGGCCCTTAAGGTCAGGAACAAAGGTGAGGTCTTAAATACGGATGAGGATTATGTGTGTAGGAGTCTAAATGATTATTCAAGTGGTTTTTACGGGAGGAGGATACACAGACGATACCGATTTAGTGAAACAGATGTTCAAAGAAAAGCGATGAGGGAGAAAACTCAAAAGAGATTGTGATAAATAGGGAAATGGGGGAGGAGGGTATAGAAAAATGAAAAAAATTTTAAATCGCCAGGACCAAGATGAAGTGTATCCCAGGGTTTATTAAGAATGCAAGTGAGGGTTCGTTAGTGAGTCGTAGTGCACCATCTTTTAGGAAATCGGTTGAGAAGGCGATGTTGCTATTATTGTGGAGGAAATGAAAATGTTGTTTCACCCATATTTAAGAGCGGAGGCAGAGGACTAAGGTAAATATCGACCCGTAAGTCAACTCAGTGGTGGTTGGGTAAAATTATTGGAATCTATTATTGCAAAAACATTAGAGAAGCAAGATAAACTAGTTTGATCAATGATTCACAACATGGATTCACCAAGGTAGTCATGTTGCACCAATTTATTGAGTTTTTATAGGAAAGTTTATGAGACGGGCAGATAATGATAAGGATTGTATGATATAATAATATATCTGGACTTATAGGCATTTGCCAAAGTACCACAGAGCGACTCTTAAATAAGGTTAGGGCTCATGGGTATAGATGGGAAGTTCTTCATTGGATCAGAGCTTGGCTAAGTAAAGGCAACAAAAGGGTTACAATTAATGGTTCCAAATCTGAATGGGGACTGAGTGACAAGTGGAGTTCCACAAGGGTTCTGTTTTGGGCCCATTAACTAGTTTTGATTTACATCAACGACTGGATAGTGGGATTAGCAGTGATTCAGCAAGTTTGCTGATGATACCTAAGGTTAGGTAGGATTAGTGGATCACAGTCTGACGTAAACATATGCAGGGAGACTGAGATAAACTTAACGAGGGGCAGTCAGATGGCAGATGGAATGTAACATTGATAAATGTGAGCGTTATGATGTGGTAGAAAAAACCCTGGTATAGAATACACCATCAGCAGAGCGCTGAAAAAGATCAGAAGGGGAAAAAGATCTTCGGAGTGAGCGGTGAAGCCCAGACCTAAACCTAGGAAACAATGGTATTGAGGCCAGAAATAGAGCTAATAGAGTAGTAGGATTCATTACCAGAAGTGTTAAAAGTAGAAGGGCGGAATGTTATTCTAAAGTTTAGTATGTGCTAGAGTCAGGCCTCACCTAGAATATGCAGTTTCAGTTTGGTCTCAATATGACAGGATGGATATAGTGTTGTAGAAAAAAAGTGCAGAGGAAGGATGACCAAAATGATACCAGGGATGCGGAACTTAGTTATGAGAGGAGATTTGAAGTTATACAATTACACTCAAATCGAGAGACGCGAGTAAGTGGCGATCTGATAGAAGTTTTTAAGTGGATTCAAGGGATTTAATAAAGGAGAGGTAGGAAAAGTTTTTACGGATTTTTAACCAGGCTAGAACAAAAGTAACGGATTCAAGCATGGAAAAAGAGTAGTTAGATTAGAAAGGAAATAGGGAAAAAAAAACTGGTTCACAAATAGGGTGGTGAATGGAGTGGAATGGTCCTACAGTAGACAGGTGGTAGTTAGTGCGGAGTAATTTTTAGGAGCTTTAAAGGGGAGCTGGATAGTTCATGGATGGGGATGAAAGGTGGATGTAGTAGTGTTATGGTGACAGGAACTACCACCCGTTGTAGGCTCACGGGCTCTTGTAGCTTCCTTATTTTCGTACTGTTCTTATGATCTAGGACAAATTATCATAATTTTCCAGTTGACTTTAAGGAAAATTTGATGTTTTTTTTTAAATTGTGATTATTGTTACATTTACTTCACAAAAAAAACAATTTCTGGCATGAGAGGAGTAAATGAAATAATGATAACCAGACTGCATTGAATAAGGTAACTGTAGGTAGACAAGTGAACATAACAAAAAAAAAAATACAGTATAAAAACTGTTTGCGTATTAGAACATTTCAATGGCAACAAAGCAACATGGTCTTAGGTGATATATGGTTGCCTATCCTTGGATTAATACCCACTACATACTTACACAACAGCACGATAGATAATGACAATGTGATTTAACGGAAGGGGAGGAGCTGCATTGATGTTTTAAGAAAGTATTGTGAAAATTCTCGAAAATAGTTAAACGCTCTGGCATGACGTGTGTGTTATGAGTCTGGGTAATTGCAGAGACTTTTCTTGGGCTAAAATTAAAAGGTACTTCCAGTTTGTCACATTATTTATAAGTCCATAAGGAAGGAGATATGTAAAACCAGATATGTAGTGCACACAAGCCAGTGGAATCTCGGGGAGCGCGGCCCGTCAGGGTGGCAAGTTTGGTAGAGAGTGAGCTTGGCACTTGCAGAGTCCCTGCGCTTCGGTCAGCGGTTCGAGTCCGCATAGTTCGGTGCGACGTGGCGCACTTTGTATAGCACATAAACTTGTAGTCGTGTACTTGTAAAGCTGTCTTAGTAGGATGAAAATCTTTTCGGGGGAGCGCGTGAGCTAGCGTCCTTGGTAGTGTCGTGATCCGAGAGAGTTCTGTCTTCCTTCCCCGGCTTCTGACCGCTCCCTACTCGTGTTACTAACTGTCGTTGAACATTTATAAAGGCTGACAACATATAACATTGCGCCGTTAACCTATTTGCCGAGCTAAACAAAGTTGCATAGCTGTACTTTGGTTCTCACGATGAACAGGAAGATAACATATCAATTTTAATACTACATTACCATAATACAGTTCAAAAAACCTCGATATAATGGACTCGATGTAACGGATTCGGATCTAACGGACTCATTTGCGTGACTTTTTTTTTTTTTTTTTTTTTTTTTGTTTTTTTTTGTTTTTTTTTTTTTTTTTTTTTTTGTTTTTTCTGGCATTTTAGACCGCTTATCGCCCGCTCTAATTGTCAACCAACATAACGGATTATTTTCTCATTTTTATCTTGGAATACTTGGGTTTTTTAAAGGAGTTTTGATGTATCCCCATCAGTAAGAATAATATTATAAGGAGGAGCCTGGTGTTGATAGTGATGTAGTGTAGAAGGTTGTTTGATTGTTTTAAAATAGTGGACATATTAGTGTTATGGCGTGCCGCCTGCTACGTTCACTGTCACTAACCACCTAAAATCACCCTTATCTAGGTGACACGCCAGCGCTACATGACCTAAATAGTGACAGTGTATAGAACTGCACTTCAAAACGTAAATATATATAATAATGAAGCATTTAGTCAGCAATCCCCTTTTGGAAGCAAGGACTAAATCTGGCTAATGAGTACTTGTTTACCTTCACTTAGAGTTGAGCTTGACTAGAACACGGTTCTCGATTGTGTTTGTGATTATTTTCTCATTATTTCACGTTTAGGAGCAGGACCAAATTCAGCATGTAGTGCCAGTCACTCTGTTTACTCCCAACCATATACACAGTCTGGTTGTGTTTGTGATTATTTCTCATTTATGTCACAATTTTTCCGATTTTTCCTACTAAATTTTTTCCACCCTTGGGAAAAGACCCTCGCCTTAACGGACAATCAGCTTTGACGGGACCACTTCCTCGCCCCCTTAGTCCGTTATATCGAGGTTGGACTGTATATATAATTACCGTATTTGCCGGGCATGAAGACGGAGTTTTTTTCAAAGAAAGGGAATGCACAAATCAACCTGCGTCTAATGCGACCATATTACTAATGAGAGGTCGGGCAGATAATGCAGAATGGTCGTGGTATATTACTAAGGGCTCGGGTCTTCAATAGATGTGTGTGAGTAGTAGACCAGCTGAACACAAATTTGTAACTGTGGTATATAATAATATCAACAGTTAATGCATAATACAAAAAAAAGTTGGAGTTTAAGAGGAAACCAAGAGGTGGGAACAACAAGGTGTGGTGTTTGCTGCCAAGATGGCCATCATATGTAAACATCACCCCCTTCCGCAGTCCGCTGCCGCTCTCCACGTAAATGGATGGGAGGACAGGGTTAGGCCTTATACCACCTCGATCCCTAATCTCACCCCTGTATCTTATAATGGATAAGGAAATTGTAAACTGTAACTGTGAAAGAGTGCTAGTAAAAAGGCCGCAAAGGTACCTGTCGAAGGGGACAGAAGCCGTCACACACCACACCAAGACCAAGACCCTCATGGCGCCATGACTTCATCCACTTCAAGGCCGAATCCCACAATACCATCATGCCCTCGACTGTACTTCCGAGGAAGGAACTAATCACCAATGTAAACATGGTGAATATCTTCGAATCCCGAATCGGTGCCCTTCAACAATAACAAAAAAGTTAGTAGATGGTTCACCTTACAGCTGTAATATCTTGGTAATTTTGTTATTGGGCAACACTGTTTCGAGGCCGAAACTTAAGTTTGCCATGGATAGTTTTGGTGTGTTCTGAATTAAATTTGCGGGCTTTTTTTGTGGAAAAATCAAATGTTTTGTTTACATATGTGGGGGGGCGGTATCGACCTGCCCCCTCCAAGGACCGCACCCGCAAAACATTGAGTTCACACTGCCAATCCATAATATTCGATTGCACCATGGGAAATGGGGCTAAAATACACAGAATGAAAAAAGATACATGATAAGGACGGTAAGAACTCGGACTTTTGGAAAGCCACGACCGAAATAATACCATTTCTTTACTGCAAATTTTCCCACAAAGTCTAAACACAGTAGAAAAAGCAACAATGCATACTTAAAAATTAAATCTAAGCTAAATGTTCATAGGTAGATAATATTAAGAATATAGCAATTCGCATGGAGCATCCTGAGCATAAATCCGTATGCTACCATCCCATAAATGAGGCCAATTTTGGATACCTACACATCTCTTTACATTTTTAACTAGTACATTTTTCATTCACATTCACTGCACTGTGAATATTTTATTTGGGCACATGCTCATAATCATTGTGTTTTCTCTTACAGAATATATTTTTAAATAAATCTTAAAAAATTACGAGAAGTAAATATTATGTCTAAAAAACAAATTTTTTCTTTCAAAATATTTATGTAAAATTCGGGGTCTGCGTCGCATGCGGAGGTGCGTCTTATGGCGGCAAAATACGGTATATGTTATTGAATTTCTAAAACTAACTGTTCTTTTGATGTTAAGTACATGAAAATAACATATGGAAGTTATAATACTGTTTACACTTCTGTGATAAATAGTTGTAATTTCAATACAATAGTAATGCAATTTATTATATATTGTAGAAGTGATTTACTGACTGACATGTGTATAAGGTTGTGACAGTTTTTACCTATAACTTTGTATTATTCAATCTGAAAAGAATAAGGAAGTTAATATTATTGTGAAAAACAGTCTATGAAGAACCCAATAGGTAGACAGTGCGCGGATGCCTTATATAGTACATAAGGTTGCGTACATGCGTTTTTTTTTTTTTTTCCCAAATCGGGCATTGCGGCATTGCGTACGTTTTGGGAACAGCCAAGGAGTAAATTACTCCTAGGGAGTACCCTACAACATTTTCTTAAGAACAGTGCCCACAGTCTCTTAAGCATAGAGGTGGCCTTAAGTGTATATTGCATTGTGGCTTAAGGACACTCTGGCAGGCATCTGGAAAATTTGCGTACGTATTGGACCTTTATATTATAAGCCTTCCATTAGGTACGCACCCTTGTGTAGCCTTGTATCTAGTTAGTCAGAGCAGCACTGGTTTTTTTTTTTTTGGGCTTTGGTTTCTTACACCCAAACATCACTAAATCAAACATGGAACAGCAACAAAGATTTAATATGCGTAAAATGCGTAAAATTACCAAAATGTACAAACAAACTGCCACACCCTTAGCTTTATCGTAAGAAATGCCGATTTTTTCCACTTTTCCTTCTTTTCTTTTGTCATCTGTTCATATATAGGAAATAACTGTAGATGCCTGTTTTTTTAGAAGAATATAGGTTAAGGAACATTATGTGACAGAGTTTGAAGTTTCAAGTGCTTCTCACATTATGTGGAGACATTTTTAAATGCCAGAATGCGTACTATGGTTACTTCACCATATGCTCAATTTCTAGCCTTGATATATTTGTTTCAGGTTTGATTGGG
Source organism: Chionoecetes opilio (assembly GCA_016584305.1). NCBI lineage: Eukaryota > Metazoa > Arthropoda > Malacostraca > Decapoda > Majidae > Chionoecetes > Chionoecetes opilio. Next base: position 20,646 of record JACEEZ010002854.1, on the reverse strand, counting down.
GTAAGTTTGGGGATTAGTTAGTGTTACTGGGGAAACTATAATTTTTTGGTAGACTTTTGGATGGGTTTAGGAACAATCTGAAGTTTGTTTTTTGGGGCAATACTAGTTTTTCATAGGGGCGGATCAAGAGGGTTTAAAAAAAATATAGTGATTGCAAGAAAAAAAACCATCAGATGCTTCAAAAACTCATCAAAAATCTACCAGAAACAATAATAGTTTCCATCTGAAAGAGAAGAGGGTTATAAAAACTAATCTACCCAAACCCCCCAAGCGAGGTTAGTATATGTAATCACATGCCCAGGCTAGGTTATTAACTTGGGGTGGTTGCACTAAGTCTATGTTCAGGAGGGGATTGGTCAAAGGGAGTATTATGGTGGCATCCTTGGATTAATACACTACAGTATTCACACAGGCACGTGAGATTAATGACATATTGATTTAACAGGAGGGGAGGATCCTGCACGATGTTTTAAGAAAGTATTTGAAATTATCGAAATATAGTTAAACGCTCTGGCATGACCGTGTGTGTATGAGTCTGGGTAATTGCAGAGACTTTCTTGGGCTAAATTAAAATGGTACTTCCAGTTTGTACACATTTATTTATAAGTCCAATAAGGAACTGAGATATTTTACAACCAGATATGTAGTGAACCAGCCAGTGAATCTCGGGGGAGCGCGGCCCGTCAGGGTGGCAAGGTTGGTAGAGAACGTGAACTTGCAATGTGCAGAGTCCCTGCGCATTCGGTCAGCGGTTCGAGTCCGCCTAGTTCGTGCTGACGTGGCGGCACTTTGTATAGTCAATAACCTGTAGTTGGTACTTGCAAAGTGTCTAGATAGGACGAAAATCTTTTCGGGGAGCGCGTGAGATAAGCGTCCTGGTAGTGTCGTGATCCGAGATGTTCTGTCTTCCTTCCCCGGCTTCTGACCGCTCCTCTCTTGTGTTACTAACTGTCGTTGACATTTATAAAAGGCTGATACATATACATTTGGCCTATGACCTACTTGCTCGAGCTAACAAGTGCAAGCTGTACTTGGTTCTCACATGAACCAGGAAGATATACATATAATTTTATATTACTACATTACATATACAGTCAAACCTCGATATAATGGACCTCGATGTAACGGACTTCGGATATAAAGGACTCCATTTGCGTGACTTTTTTTTTTTTTTTTTTTTTTTTTTGCATTTTAGACCGCTTATCGCCGCTCTAATTGTCAACTCAACATAACTGTATTTTTTCTCATTTTACTTTGGAATACTTGGGTTTTAAGGAGTTTTGATGTATCACATATTAAGATATAATATTATAAGGAAGGAGCCTGTGTTGCTAGTGATTTAGTGGTAGAAGTGTGTATTGTTTAAATAGTGACTATTAGTGTTTATGGTGAGGCCGCTGCTACGTCTCCCCTGTCACCTCAACACCCTAAATCACCCTTATCTAAGGTGAACACGCAGTGCTACAATGACCTAAATAGTGACACGTGTATAGAACTGCACTTCACAACCTATAATATTATAATAATGAGCATTAGTCCATGCAATACCTTTGGAAGCCACGGCTAAATCTGGCTCATAGTAATTTGTTTACCTTCACTAGAGCTTGAGCTTGACTAGCAACACGGTCTGATTGTGTTTGTGATTATTTCTCATTTATTTCACGTTTAGGAGCAGACCAAATTCACATGTAGTGCCAGTCACTGTTTACCTCCCAACATAACTACACAGTCTGGTTGTGTTTGTGATTATTTCTCATTTATTTCACAATTTTTCCGATTTTTTCCATAAATTTTTCCACCCTTGGGAAATACCCTCGCTGTAACGGACAAACAGCTTTAACGGACCACTCCTCCCCCCCTTTAGTCCGTTATATCGAGGTTTGACTGTATATAAAATTACCGTATTTGCCGGCGCATAAGACGGAGTTTTTTTCCAAGAAAGGGAATGCAAAATTCACCCTGCGTCTAATGCGACCATATTACTAATGAGAGGTCGGGCAGATAATGCAGAATGGTCGGTGGTATATTACTAAGGGGGTCTCAAGAGATGTGTGTTGAGTAGTAGACCACTGAACACAAATTTGTAACTGTGTTACTAATAATATCAACAGTAATGCATAATACCAAAAAAAAGTTGGAGTTTAAGAGAAAACAAGAGGTGGGACAACAAGGTCCGTGTTTTTGCTGCCAAGATGGCCATCATATGTAAACATCACCCCCTTCCCGCAGTCCCGCTGCCGCTCTCCACTGTAAATGGATGGGAGACAAGGTAGGCCTTTATACCACCTCGATCCCTCAATCCTCACCCTGTATCTCTATGGATAAGGAAATTGTAAACTGTAACTGGAAAGAGTGCTAGTAAAAAGGCCGCAACGGTACCTGTAGACGGGACAGAAGCCTTCCACACACCACACCAAGACCAAGACCCATCATGGCGCCATGACTTCATCCACTTCAAGGCCGAATCACACCATACCATCATGCCTTGACCTGTACCTTCCTGAGGAAGACTAATCAACAAGTGTAAACCATGGTGAATATCTTCGATCCCGACATCGTGCCCTTCAACAATAACAAAAAGGTAGAGATGGTTACCTTACAGCGTGTAATATCTTGGTAATTTTTTGTTATTGGGCAACCACTGGTTTCGAGGCCGAAACTTAAGTTTTCCTGGATAGTTTTGGTGTGTTCTGAATTAATTTGGCTGGCTTTTTTGTCGGAAATCAATGTTTGTTTACATATGTGGGGGGGGGGGGTACTCGCCCTGCCCCTCCAGGCCCGCCCCGCAAACATTGAGTTTCACACTGCCAATGCCATTAATATTCGATTGCACCATGGAAATGGGGCTCAAAATACACAGAATGAAAAAAGATACATGATAATGGAGGTAAGAATCCTAGGACTTTTGAAAGCCCACTACCGAAATAATACCATTATCTTTACTGCAAATTTTCCACAAAGTCTAAACACAGTAGAAAAGCAACAAAGGCATACTTACAAAATTAAATCTAAGCTAAATGTCATAGGTAGATAATATTAGAATAGCAATTCCCGTGGAGAAAACCCCCTGAGGGCCATAAAAATCCATTTAATGCTACCTTTCCATTAAATTTTGTTTTTGGGCCCATTTTGGATTACCCTATAAAACACATTTTTCTTTTAAACCCATTTTAAAACAAATTTTTTATCATTTTTTTTTTTCTTTTTTTCAAAAATTCCCCTGCCACTGGGTGAATATTGTAATTTGGGCCCCACATTGCTCCCCATTTAATCATTTGTTTCCCTCTTGACAGAACCCCCTATTTTTAATTAAACTCTTAATTTTAAATTTCGGAGGTCCTGATTTGGACCTAAAACCCCTTTTTTTCTTTCTCAAATTTATGTAAAATGGTCGTGATGCGGAGGGGGGTTTTATGGGCATCAACTTTTTTTTTTTTTTTTTTTTAAAACCTATTTTGGTTCCCCTTTTTTGAAGTTAAGTCCAAGAAAACCAAGGTTTTTTACTTGTTACACTTCTGTGATAATAGTTGAAATTTAAATAGTAATAGTAATGCAAGTTATTATATATGTTAGAAGTGATTACTGACTGACATGTGTATAAGGTGTGACAGTTTTTACTTATACATTGTATTATTCAAACTGAAAAGAATAATGGAAGTTAATATTATTTGTGAAAAACAGTTTGAAGAACCACTAGGTAGACAGTGCGCGATGCCTTATATATGTACATAAGGTTCGTACATGCGTACAAATCGGGGATTTCGCATTGCGTACGTTTGGACCAGCCAAGGGGTAAATTACTCCCCGGGATATACTACAAACATTTTTCTTTGAACAGTGGCCCACATCTCTTAAGCAAAAGAGGTGGCCTTAGATTGTCATGCATTGTGGCCCTTTGGGGCACTCTGGCAGGGATCTGAAAATTTGCGTACGTATTGGACTTTTATATCTTAAGGGCCCTTTTTCCCTTAGGTACGCACCCTTGTGTAGCCTTTATCTGTTATTTTTAGAGCAGCACTGGTGCTTGTTTCTTACACCCAACATCACTAAATCAACATGGAAACAGAAACAAAACATAATATCGAAAAAGCGTAAAATTACCAAAAAGTAAAACAAACTGCCAACCCCTTTGCTTATCGTAAAGGGAAATGCCGATTTTTTCCACTTTTCCTTCTTTTCTTTTGGTCATCTGTTCAAAAAATAGGAACATACTGTAGATGCCCGTTTTTTTTAGAAGAATATAGGTTAAGGAACAGTTATGTGACAAGTTTGAAGTTTCAAGTGTTCTCACATTATGTGGAGACATTTTTAAATGCCAGATGCGTACTTATTGGTTACTTCACCCTAGCTCAATTTCTAGCCTTGATATATTGTTTCAGGTTTGATTGGGGTAAGTTTGGGATAGTTTAGTTTTACTGGTGAACTATATTTTTCTGGTAGACTTTGATGGGTTTAGGAACAATCTGAAGTTTGTTTTTTGGGGAAATCACTAGTTTTTCATAGGTGGATCAAGAGGGTTAAAAAAATCTAGTGATTGCCAAGAAAAAAACCCATCAGATTCTTTCAAAACTCATCAAAAATCTACCAGAAAAATATAGTTTCATCTGAAAGAGAAGAGGGTTGATAAAAACTAATCTACCCGAAACCCCCCAGCGAGGTTAGTATATGTAATCAATGCCCAGGCTAGGTTATTTAACTTGGGGGGGTCTGCAATAAGTTATGTCAGGAGGGTATTGGTCGAAAGGGAGTATTGTACTAAACTGCAGTTTTACCATTTTTCTTAAGCTATGTTAAATTAGGTTAGTTTGATGGTTTGATTAGGTTATTACTTGATGCTTTTTCAAGTGGAAATACTGTTTTTTCCAGTCAAAATGTCTAAAAGTGTATTTAGAAAAAATTGTCATCACTTTCTCGAATAGCAGAAAACACACTTATAGGTGTTTGCACAGAAAAAAAAACTATCTTCATTTGGTAAAGCATCAAATATTGAAAAAAAATATTGAACTTGTCTAAAAATCTAGCAACAGTCACATTGTAAAGTTTTACCGGGGTTTCACCCCCCAAACTCCCTTGTGTTATTTTTAATTTCTGAATGCTGTTGTAGGGGTTAGAAATACTACTCATGATGAGAACGAAATGATAAGGATACTTAAAACTACCAATTGTGATTGGTCGTAACTGTACTTACTTTCGAACCAGGGCCCGCAGATTCGAAGCCCGGCGTGCGAGTCACTACACCACAACGGCTCAAAGGGTGGGTCGATAAATGCCTGGGAAGTCAAATGTGGCTCGATGAATACCATACAATATAAAATACCATTTACATATTTCTTTTGTAATATTTGTAATGTTATTGTACCTATGTTTTTATTTATTTTATTTCCTTACTTGTAGTAGCAGTAGTATTATTGGTAGTAGTATGGTTGTCAACCAACCATTAGCAGGCTGTGGCCAATTGATTGAGTTTGTGAGAGACAAAACTTACCTTTTCACCACAGACCACACAGTTCCATAAGGATGGAGGTCTACTTTAAATATATTAATAGTAGCTACTGTATTTTTTTACTGTTTATTTATTAATGTAATTGTAATAAATGCTTGGGGGTCGATAATCGAACAGATATTCCCTGAAGGGGTTGATGGACTGAAAAGTTTGGGAACCCCTGGGTTAGGTTAGTAATTATTTTGGGGGGGATCTCACTAGGAGGTTATTGGTGAGGTTAGGTTAGTAATATTAACCTTTATTTTTTGAGAAATAGGTCCAGGGTATTTTTTTTTAGGGGGGGAGGAACTTCGGCTATATGGATATGTGGCATGCTACCCTGAAACTGATCCTTCCGACCGGGTTGTATCTGTAAGAGACAATCCAGCGTGGAGGAGGCCAAGGGGGCCTCCTCCACGCCAATTGCATATTCTCCTCCATAGCCAATTGCGCCCACAAGGCTCGTGGCTGCAGCAAGTTGATGTTTCCTGTCGAGAGCTGCTTGGTATGGGAAGGGAGCCTGCATGGGGAGTCGCGCGTGGTGACCCCCGGGAGTGGCGTTGTCGGGTGGGCGAGGCGACGCAACCCCCGGTGCATGCCTCCAATGATTGATTGATTGAATATATATAATGGAGTAATAATTACATATATACATGCAAAATGGTTTGTACCATAATTCATTGCACTTCTGGTACTTCCCCACCCTCGCCTGCACTTTCTTTGTGGCTCGTCAAAATAGTCCCTACTTTCACCACTACTGGAACTCACTTCAAACAGGCAATCATTATTACTGTCATTCACATCATCAATTCAAGTTATCTTCACTTTCACCAACATCACTGTCCCCGAAATCCTCCTTTGTTGTGTCAAAAACACCAGGTTCACAAAGTTCACATGCTCTCCCAACTGTTTTGAAATGTCTCGCCTCACACCACGCCGTGTAGCCATACTTTCCACATGACAACAATGGGTTCTTATTCAATTAAAAATACCTAATAAATTCTGTAAAAACATTTTTTTAAATTAACTATGCATTCACGAGACGTTAATATGTGTACCACGTAAACACACACGCTGTGTAAAATTTTACACTAGGCCTAAAATAGGCAAAATATAGGTCAAAGCGTGTCACACACACTTTTCACTACAAGACCGCATAGAAAATTGAAGCTACATGGAACCCCAGCCCGCTACCTCCCAAAATTGCATCGGATTGGTTGAGAAAGTTGCGGTGTAAAATTTTACACCGCGTATGTGTTCTAGAGTTAAGGCAATTCATACAGGAGGGAGCCAGCCATCATACAAAACAGTATGATAGATTTAGGATTGTAATAATGGTAAGATTGCACTTTCGGACAATACTGTACTACCATTCTCTTTTTACTCATTCCCTATTTGTTTTTGTTTGTTTGAAGAATTTTGTCAGTTATCGACGCAGCTGAGATGGATCTCCACTGTAACCAGACAGCTCTCTCTCAGACTACCCCTAGAGAGCTGTCTGCTAGTGCTTATAGTATTGGCCAAAGCCAGCACCCGGGAGGTGGGTTACAAACCCCCGGCTAACACCGGTACCCATTCACTGCTGGGTGGACAGGGGCTCGGGTTTTAAGGAAACAGCCCAACTGTTTCTGCTCCGCCCTGGGATCGAACCCGGGACTTCTCGGTTGTGAACTGAGCGTGCTACCCCTACCTACGGAGTACTATCTTATAATAATATAAGCGAAAGTGTGTGTGTGTGTATGTCTGTGTGTGTGTGTGTGTGTGCTATAGGTTCCGCCCCCCGTGGCGCAATCCCATAATATGGCACAGTTTTGGAACCAGGTTGACCAGGGGAAGGTTTAAGGCCATTTTGGAGATGATCCATCACTTTTTTTTTCCTTCTTTTTTTTAGCAGCCTACAAGCTTGCGCGGATGATCTTTGCGCCAGAATCCGTTCATGGAGATTTACCGCGCAGATTTAAAGTTGCAACCCAACTATAAAAAAATGCAGAAGGCATGAATCGTATGTCTGACAGCGACGTACATCATCTTGCACACTCACCGTGTGTGGGAGGCAGGGTTTCCCTCCCTCTCCTCCCTCCATAGGCGGTTGACAGTTTGCATGATTTTGAACTTATAGCCTGCAGCGTTCCCCTACATCCCGTGTTTTTGCCTGTTTTTGCTGGATTACATAATGGGTGGAAAACATACGGATGGCACAACGATTCAAGCAATCCGTTATCTTTACAAGGCTGGGATCAATAATAAGGAAATTTGCAAGCTTAAAGGACTAAAGCTTAGAACAGTGCAAAATTTGATCCGCCGATTTAAGGCTGGGGGAGAGGTGAATCTCCCGCTCCCAAAAAAACAACCTGGGAAACAAAAAAAAACGTGTAACAGAACCAGGAGTATGTTAAGGCGACAGCTTGATGCCAATCCTAGCCTTACAGCCAGAGAACTGAAGGAGGAAAATCATACTCTTCTTGGTAATGTGTCGCTTCGTACTGTACAGGAAACTTTGAAACGTGACCTGGCTACAGGTGTTACCGGGCGCGGAATAAGCCACTGATAAATGACCGCCAAAGGAAGAAAAGGCTTCACTTTGCAAAGAAATACAGAGATTGGCCTCTCGACAAGTGGCGGGCTGTGCTGTGGAGTGACGAAAGCACATTTTGTGTGAGTGGAGGAGGACCAGCAAAAGTGTACCGTCGCCCCGCTCAGACCCCACCGAGCCTCGCTACACACGAAAGACCACAAAACACCCTCCCAGTTTAATAGTGTGAGGTTGCTTTACTTTTCATGGTATTGGGAACTTGGTTATTTTCCCAAAGAACACAACTGTTAACAAAGTGGTGTATTTTGATCTTTTAAATGACCACCTGGAGGCTGGCCTGCTTTGAAAAGACACAGGCACAGATTTTCCAACAGGATGGAGCATCCTGCCACACAGTTCGAGATGTGATACAGTGGCTTGATGGCTGCAAGATTGGGAGAATAGATGACTGGCCAGGTAATTCTCCCGATATATCACCCATAGAAAATCTTTGGGCCATCATTAAAGGCAAACTCCGTTCACGTGACACCTCTACACTCCCCAAGCTTGAAATGGAGCTCCGAAACTGTTGGGAAGAATTTAAGCCTGAGTTCCTTCAAAATCTTGCTGACAGTGTACCACGTCGCCTTCAAAGGGTCATCAAGAGGAAGGGCTACGCAACGAAATACTAACTACAATTGTAAGTGTTGATATTCTACATTATTTTGTTATAAACAGCCCGTCAGGGTGGCAAGGTTGGTAGAGACGTGAGTTCGCAATGTGCAGCGTCCCTGTGCATTCGGTCAGCGGTTCGAGTCCGCCTAGTTCGTGCTGACGTGGCGGCGCTTTGTATAGTCAATAACCTTGTAGTTGGTACTTGCAAAGTGTCTAGATAGGATGAAAATCTTATCTTGTTATAAACATGGTGCGTGTCATACGTGTAAACATTCCCTTTTCGGAGGCGCGCAGTGATTATCCACGCAAACTGTATTAGCGAGAATTGTGAAAAAAATAGTGGGTTGCGAGAATTGAGGAAACCTTGATGTAGGGTGATGGGTAATGGGTGTGGGGTGATGGGTGAGTGAATGGGTTGGGGGTGATGGGTGATGGGTGAGGGAATAGGTGGGGGGTGATGGGTAATGGGTGAGTGAATGGGTGTGTGGTGATGGGTAATGGTGAGTGAATGGGTGGGGGTGATGGGTAATGGGTGAGTGAATGGGTGGGGGGTGATGGGTAATGGGTTGGGGTGATGTGAATGGGTTGGCGTTAATACATACATTTCTACATCCATGATTTCAGGAAAGTTAGAAGGGGCTATCTGGCCAAAGGCCCACCACATAGCCCTCCGCAGGAGCTAGCCAAAAAGTCCGCCCGGAGGGCGGCTTTGCGGCTAGTAGTACTATACTACTAACACTACACTATGGAGTACTATAGCCACTAATCCCACCACTAAGGTGGGACTATTTTTTTTTTTTTTTTTGGGGGGGGGGGGGGAGTGAGGCATTGGTAAATTTGGAACATTGCCCTTAATTGCATTCGTTATTTTAGAGTCAATTTTGTCATTTATTAATCTAAATACTAGGGGTCTGCTCCTTAACATTTCCGTCGCAAAACAATACTTTTTGAGAAATGGAAGGTGTTTTAACGCGTGTTCAAGTGTACCACTACTCTCTAGGCAGTGTTGGCGAAGTCACTCTACTTCTGGGGCTGCTTTCCCTGGACACTCCAAACCCATAAGCCAGTGTCCCATCACAACATAAACAATCTTTAACTAGACGGAAACCCATACATTTAGGACCTGATTCGGTTTATAAATGTAAATACAGTCAAACCTCGATATAACGGACCTCGATGTAACGGACTTCGGATGTAACTGACTTCATTTGCGTGACTTTTTATATATTTATTTTTTATTTTTTTATTTTTTTTCATTATGCATATCAGACCGCTTATCGCCGCTCGAATTGTCAACTCAACATAACTGTATTATTTTCTCATTTTACTTTGGAATGCTTGGGTTTTAAGGAGTTTTGATGTATCACATATTAATATATATAAGGAAGGAGCCTGTGTTGCTAGTGATTTAGTGGTAGAAGGTGTGTATTGTTTAGAATAGTGACTATTAGTGTTATGGCGTGGCCGCTGCTACGTCTCCCTGTCACCTCAACACCCTAAATCACCCTTATCTAAGGTGACACGCAGTGCTACTGACCTAAATAGTGACACATGTATAGAACTGCACTTCACAACCATATAATATATATAATAATGAGCATTAGTCATGATAATAAACAATACCTTTGGAAGCCACGGCTGAATCTGGCTAGTAGTTTGTTTACCTTTCACTAGAGCTTGAGCTTGACTAGCCAGACGGTGAGAGAAAGCATCAACATTTTAGGGATAACCCATCACTTTATGGGAGACTTTTTCTTCCTTTTTATCTATTTTGGGGTGATTATAAAATCTCATGATGCTGCTGCTGCTGCCGCGCATGGTTCTAATTCATTTATCAGATAACGAAATATAGCAATGGAAAGCTAATGAAATTGCGCTTCTATTGATACCCTTCATGATAAAAGTTGACTCGCAAAGTTTTAAATGGCGAAGAGTTGAAGTGAATATTAAGTTCATGCATATTTCTTCATAGTCTCGTAATGGCATTTCTTTAGCGTGTTTTACTGTTTTTTATTTGATAATATTATAGAACAAACATTTACGAAGATTACAGTATATCATATAGACTGATAAACCAGTCTATATGATCCGTATATGAATATATGAATCCGAGCGGCCCTCCGACTTCGGGCCCTTGCGCGACAGGCCGATATTCCGTGTGCAGTCCAGGTATATAGTGGTCTATGCTCATATGTATGAATAATAGCAATTCAAATGTGATTATATGTCTACATTCAACTAGAATAATGAAATTTCATAGCATACCAAGCAGTAATGAGCGAGCCTGGATACTTACTACCTCTCCTAATACAGGAGAACCTCGTTTATCCGGCACCCTCGGGGGGAGCGCATGCCGGATAACTCATTTTGCCGTTGTTTTTGAGAGTTACTCTTATAAAATCGCCCAAAATCCCTTTTTTTTTTTTTTTTTTTTTTTTTTTTTTTTTTTTTTCCGGACTAATAGGGGGGAGCACTGGTCCGGGAACCGCAAAAGTCCGAGGCCATTACCCACCCCCGGGACTTTTATCCTACTAAAGTATTTATGTCCGGAAACCGCCAATATCAACCCCCGCCCGGACTTTAGTCACTTTTTGTTGTTTTAAGGCTGCGAGGATCCCGGGGGAACATTTGAACCCTGGTGATGTCCTTGATCTATCAAGGCCTGTGTTGACCTGTCTTCTTCGGAAAGGGCACAGGTAGGGGAGACATCATGTTGCCGGAGGGGTGGACGCCACCCCGCCGACGTTCAGGGTGAGGTTTTGAGACGTAGCACTAAAATGGGAGTAAAAGCGCTGACACTGCAGCAGAAAGTTTCAATAGTCTCAGAGACTTCCTCCCCCAGGGGCAGGGGGGGTCGGGGGACAAACGGAGGCGGTGCGGGTGAACCGGAGTGTCTTGTGCCCAAATGTAAACAATACGACCGCTGACCTGCTGCCACCGGGGTGGCGCCCCCCGCCACCGGCGGGGGGCGGGTAAAAAGGGCACGTTCGGGTGAGGGTTGAGAGCGTGATACAGGGTGGGGGGGAAGCGCGGACACTGCAGCAAAAGTGTTCACTACCCGAGACGTTCCCACCAGGGCAGGGGGGATAAAGGGACTGAGGGAGGGGGTGCAGGTGAACTGTGAGTGTTTCTTGTTCCAAATGAAAACAATCCCGTGAGCATGCTGCCACCTGGCGGGGGCGCGGACACGCCCAGGGGGACGGGAGACCTCGGACCCCAAACTTTGTCAATTACGACTGGACCGGCTTTGTCCGGGACTGACATATCCCCGGACCTCGGATTTTGCCGGGAAAACCCCGATATCCGGGAAGGAGGCCGGAAAACGAGGGGGTTTTGGTAGAAATGATTTTTACCCCCATATATTATGCAGTTGTACATCAAGCATGGTATTATTTCCAGAATTTGCTAAAAACCCATTTTTTGATGTAAGTACAATATAGAAAGACCTTGCTTTAAAAAGACAGCACTGTGAAGTGCGGGTTTTTATCCCACATTTTCCTGTCTTCAAAAAATCCTCCTAACGAGTTTTTAATTTTTTAAAAGAGGGGTGAGTGAAAGTTTCATATATTTTAAATTTGAGTTGATTGGCATTTCTTCCCCACTTTGACTAAGGTTTACTTTATCTAAAGGGTTCTGTTAAATTTTGGGGAGAAATAACATATAACGAGGTCGGGAAAAGAAAAAAAATTACTACCCTACCCTCCCGATTTTCCCGTATGTATTTTCGCGATCCTCGAGTTTCCCTGAGTCCGAATTCTTCCCACCCCGACTTTCGCCATTATATCCCGAGTTTCGGTTTTTTTTTTTTTTTTTTTTTTTGTGTGTTTTGTGTGTGTGTGTGTGTGTGTGTGTGTGTGGTGTGGGGTGTGGTGTGTGTGTGTGTGTGTGTGGTGGGTGTATTCATCTAGTTGTATTATCTAGTTTATTTTACAAGGCCAGAGCAATCTCTGGGGCCCCCTCTCCATTAAACATTTTTTTATCATCACCCTTAGTGCTTTGTGTTGGCCGAAGCCAGCCCCCCGGAGAGCGGGTCACAAACCCCGGCAAAACACCGGTACCCATTCACTGCGGGGGGACGGGGGTCGGGTTTTAAGGAAACAACCCTTGTTTCCGCCCCCCCGGGGGGATCCCCCGGGATTCTGGGTTGTAAACCGAGCGTCATCCCTTACCCAGGAGTCCCCCTTCGTGTGTGTGTGTGGGGTGTCCTACAGCCCCGTTGGGCAGTGACCTCCAGGAATGGGAGGGTGGGCCCTTTTGGGGGGTAATTGGGGGGCTGTGAGGGTTGGCCCCTTTCCCCGTGGTGGGCAGACAGAATTCTTAGTGACGCCTGTGATTACGGCTCATCCCGCCCCCTTGTCCTCCGTGCATCGAAATCGAAGAGATTTAAAGGGGCAGCGTGGGGGTGTTCTTGGGCCACTCAACAGTCCCAAAAAGTTTTAAAAGGGGGTTTTTACACCCCCTCATCAAAGGGTCGAACTCGATCACTGAGAAAGCCACTCGGGGATTCTTTTTTGTACCTTTTCTGCTTAGATCACTTTTTTGGTCCTTTTCAAACCCCGTGCTCGAGCTTGACAATATTTGATGCTAAACCACTCTGCTACCCCCTCCCTAAAGACGTACGGACCTCTTCCTTCCCTTTCCCGCTTATAAATTTATAAAGGGTTTGTATACTTTTATGTATTTTGCTTTGTTTTTTTTTCCCTTTGTTTTTTTTTTCTCTACAGGAGACATGTCGCTAAAATAGGTAACACCCGAAATAAATAACCCTTTCCTTACACCCCCCCCGTTCCTTACTATTTACCACAAATACTCCTTTATAAGTGATTAACCCCCGACGTGTTGGGACTGTTTTTTTGGAGGTACTGGAGGAGAAGGGGGAGAAGAGGGAAGGCATTGTGACAGTGTTTTTTGCGATAACACTTGTCACACAACCATCACTGACAAGCATGTGCAAACTCATCCTAAGACCAAAAAAGCATCCCCCGGGTACTCCCAAACAAGCTCAACCCCAAGCTCCTCTCCTCCCTTCTCTTCTCTACGTAATGTTGGCCGAAGCCAACACCCCGGGAGGCGGGTCACAAACCCTAGGCTAACACCCAGTACCCATTCGCTGCTGGGTGGGACAGGGGCTTGGGGAATTTTCTGGATATTTTTTGGGGGAAAAAGTGAGTCTTATAAAGCTGTAAAATACAGTAGGTACACAGCCTCAAGTTAACCTCCAGGGCCTACCATCCCACCCTAGAAGTCACTGCCTAATGGCGCTGTAGGCACACACACACACACACACACACACACACACACACACACACACACACACACAACACACACCACACACACACACACACACACACACACACATAAAAAAAAAAAAAAAATTGGACTAAACAAGCATTTTTACAGTGTTTTCAATACCCGAGTTTCGTGATCTGCGAGTTTCGCCCTATGCCTCGGGAAGAAAGCAAGCGCGAAACTCGGGAGGGTAGTGTACAAAGTAAAAAACATTAAAAAAATATTTCCATGGTACTTACCATAATACTATTCTAATAGTGTATTGGCTTCCTCTTTTATTCAGCACTTCTCTGGGCATGTAGCAAGACACTCCTGAGGATTAGCGGATCCACACATCTCCACTTCTCTCTGACTGCCACCTCCAGCTTGGAAATTATCAACGTGTCCTTTGTTAACACTTTTCTAAATGACCTTGGATTCTCTTGAGGATATATATCAGGTTAGTTGTCTGGTCAGTTTTCTGTGAATGTTATTTGACTTGGATAAGTGTGTGACACATAACAGAAAACTTCAGTTTTCTTTTATGCAAAATCAAAATCTCAGTGTCTCAGTTACACAAGAGAGTAGCTGCAGCTGGCTTTCTGAAAACATCTCTCACTACTCACACTACACTACATGCAGATCACACATACACTCTTCAAAAAACAAAATTTATAATGGCGACAATACACCTTACTGTGTGTTAACGTAAGTCTTCCTACTGTCTCTATTCTCATTTTCAATCCAAACGTGGCTATGTGCGCAACAACATTACTTGCTCTCGTGCCCACAGTCTTGAATCTTCAAAGTTTTCTACCATCTGTCTTCGACTTCAATGTCACTTTCTTACAAAATTTATCTATGCTGTATATCACATTCCTAACTCCTCAGACTATGTACACTTCTTTTGACTATTTAACATCCAAATTGGAGCACATCTTAACTCGTTTTCCTTTTGCTGAAATTTCCATTCTTAGGGACTTCAATGTTCACCACCAGCTTTGGCTGTCTTTTCTTTCACTGATCAACCTGGTGAACAAGCCTACAGCTTTGCTATCCTCCAAGACCTAGAGCAGCTGGTGCAGCACCCTACCTGTATTCCTGACCACCTTGGAGACACACCCAACATTCTTGACCTTTTCCTAACTTCTAACCCTTCTGCTTACTCTGTAAAACTATTCTCCGTTGGGCTCCTCCAATCACAATCTTATTTCCGTAACCTGTCCTATCCCTCCGATCTTGCCTTGGGACCCACCTAAGCGGAGGTGCTTCTGGCTTTTTATCTCAGATTGGGAGGACCTAAGGCAGTACTACTCTCATTTTCCATGGAATGATTATGCTTCCATGTCAGAGACCCATCTCTTTGTGCAGAGTGCATAACTGAGGTCATTGTCTCTGGCATGGAAGTATTAACCCTTTCATGCACAAAAAGTTTAATAAGTTTTTCCGTCCACTGCAACATCCGTCTTATGCTCCCTAAGGGGCAAAGCGAAATGGCCAGACTGTGCGGCGAATTATTTTTTTATGTTATCAATTTCACCAACGTGTATTCTTTTTTCCTGGCATTATTATATATCATTGGTTTTGCAAGAGATTATTCTGCCTTATGAAGAAAAAAAAATAACAAGAACTGCAAATAAATAGCGGAATTTACCGACTCCGAAAAAATATTGAGTAAAGAGAAATAAGAAATACTTACGTTCACCACTTCGTAGCTCGAAACTTCCTGAGTCAACTTTTTATGGTTTATATGCCAATAAAAGCGGATTTTTATGAGGATTCCAACGCTACCATTATAATTTTCATATGGCCATTATGGCCAGCTCAGGACACGTTTTAAAGGGACGACAATTCGCGCGCACAGGCTGCCTGCTGAGTGGAAACTGACACACAAACCCTTATCATTTCACATCCACTCACACAAGAGAGTTGACAATTCGTTTATTTCATAGGTCTAGGTTGGATCTTTGACGCAGAAATTTTTGACGCAATTCTGATAAATACTTTATTTTTGGCGAATTTTTTAGCCTTTTGACGCAATTCGCGTCAAAAGCTCAGATTGCAGACGGGCCTGTTTTGACGCGATCGCGTCACCGTGCGTGAAAGGGTTAATTCTATAAACTTTCTCTAATCCTAAAGCCCATAAACCTTGGTTTAATTTAGCTTGTTCTCTTGATGTCCAAGGTAGAGAGGTGGTTCATAGATGGTACCGTAATCATCCATCTCCTTAAACTCATGCCCTCTATATATTTGCCCATAATCATGCTAAATCTATTCTTCAACTTACAAAAAAACTCCTTCATCAATGGAAAATGTCAATCTTTCTGAATCAAACTCCTCTCGTAACTTCTGGCATCTTGCTAAAAACATCTCTAACAATTTTTCTTCTTCATCTTTCCCTCCTATGCTTCACTCAGATGGCTCCACAGCTGTCTCATCTATTTCTAAAGCTGAACTCTTTGCTCAAACCTTTGCTGAAAATTCCACTCTGGTTGATGAAGGGCTTGTTCCTCCTTCTCCTCCACCCTCTGACTATATTACGCCTGTTATTAAGATCCTTCGTAATGATGTTTTTTTATACCGTCCCTGGCCTTGATCCTAGGAAGGCCTTGATCCTAGGTCCTGACCGAGTCCCTCCTATTATTCTAAAATGCTGTGCTTCTGTGCTTGCACCCTGCTAGGTCAAACTTTTCTGTCTTTGTCTATCTACTTCTTGCTGGAAGTTTGCTCACATTCAACTTGTTCCTAAGAAGGGTGACTTCTAGTCTTTCTAACTACCGCCCTTTAGCTTTGACTTCCTCCTTTTCTAAAGCTTTTGAATCTTATTTAATAAAAAGATTTTTAAGCATCTATCTGCTCGCAATCTTCTTTTTAATCATCAGTACTTTTTTCCACAAAGGGCGTTTCTTCTAGCTTTCCAAACCCTAAATTTTTGGTCATCCTTCTTTGGGGGTTTTTGGGGGGGGGGAAAATTTTGCTGTTCCCCTTTGAAAATCAAAAGCTTTTGATGGGAGTCTGGCTTAAAATTTTAAATTTTCCAAACTACCCTTTTTCGGTTTACTACCCTTCTCTTGTTTTTCATCTTAATTTTCCCTTTTTTAAACAGTTCAATTGCGCTACTGTAGATGGTCTTTGGGTTCTTGAAAGTGGAAAGTAAAATAGGGGGTTTTCCCCCAGTGTTCTGTTCTTTTTTTTTTTTTTTTTTTTTTTTTTTTACATCCCCAAGGAACTGGCCAAGGGCACAACAAAAAGGGGTTTAAACACAAAGCCCCGCTTATTTGCCAGCCTAAAAAGAAACAGTAAGAGAAATAAAAAAAAAACGGGGGGTGGGCCCAAATTTTAAATTTTTGGGGAAAGGGGGTTTTTGTTACCCCTTCTTTTGAAAAGTTTAAGTCATGGGGAAAATGGAAAAATAAAAACAGGAAGAGTTCCAGAGTTTACCAGTAAAAGGGTTTGAAAGAGTAAAAAAAATGTTTTCCCTCGGGCCCTTTGGGCATTAGGAAGAGGGAAACAGAATGGGGATGAGAATGATTAGAAAGTCTTTTTGCAGCGAGGCCGGGGGGATTTGGGGGGGCTTTCCCAGTTAGCAAGTTCAGAAGACCCAAAGTAAAGGCATAAAAATAAGGGTAGAAGGGGCCCAAGAAAAAGGAACATTGCAGCGGTGTTTTTGGATTGAAGACAGTCATTTCAGAGGAGAGGAGTTAAAATGAGACAAAAAGTTTTTGATTTCAACCCTGTTTAGGAGAGCTGTATGAGTGGATCCCCCCCCAAAACATGTGAGAAAAACTCCATAAAATGTGCGGAAAAGGGCCCCTGTAAGAGCAAGCAATTGGGGGGGGGAGAAAAAAAAGGACGCAAAACCCCAAACAGACCCCTAACCCCTTAGCACTGTTTTAGCACGAGATAAGATGTGAGATTTTCCAGTTCAGTTTTTTAGAAAAGGAAATAGCCTAGAATTTTCATTGTAGAAGAAGGGGGACAGTTGAGTGTCTTGAAGAAGAGGGGATAGTTATCTGGTGGGTTTTTGTGGGGTAGATAGGTGAAAAAATTTGGGGTTTTTTGGGGGCATTAAACAAAACAAGGTTTGCTTTGCCCCAACAAAAATTATAGAAAGACAGAATTAGGCCCCGGGTGGCTTCCCGTAAAACCCACTTATTTCCTGTTGAGTTGGACTTTTCAAATTAAACGATTTTAAAAAAATTTCGGGGTTAGAATAAATCAGCTTTGGGGAGGGATAGGGCTTTGAGTTGGGCCCTTAGAAATCATTAAAAAATAATAAAAGAAAAGGGGTTGATAGGACAAAAACCCTGGGGAACACAACATTGATAGTTTTTTGGAGAAGAACAACCCCCTTTACAGTAGCTTCAGTAGAACGGTTTAAAAAGGAAATTTTAAAATGAAGGTACAGAGAGAAGGATAGAAACTGAATGAGGGTATTTTGGGAAAATTTTAAAGTTTTGTCCGGGACCCCCTATAAAAAAGCCTTTTAAAAAAATAAAAAGGGAAAAAAACAAAAGTTTAACCGAAAACCCCTAAAGGAGGTTTTGGCCCAAAGGATTCAGTTGGGAAAAAGCTGGGAAGATCGCCAAGTCCCCTCAAAGGGAAAAACCGGGACGGGACGATCAGATAGAAGATTTTTTGGCAGATAGATGCTTAAGAACTTCTTTTTAAAAGTATAGATTAAAAAAAACTTTAAAAAGGGCAGGAAGGGCAAAGCTATAGGGGGGTTTGTTTTGAAGGATTAGAAAGGTCAAACCCCTTTTTAGGAACAGGTTGGAAAGGGGAGCAAAAATTTTCCCGCAAGAAGGAAAAAGGGGAAAATAAACAAAAAATGGAAAAGTTTTTCCAGGGGAAGGTGCAAAAACCCGAAGCCAGTTTTTGAGAAAAAATAGGGGGGGGCTCCGTCAGGGGCCCAACTTCCGAGGATCTGGGCCCGAAAGGGCCAAAAAAAATATCATTCCGAAGGTCTTAATGACAGGCATAAATAATTTAGAGGGTGGAGGAGAAGGAGGAAAAAAGCCTTCATCAGCCAGGGGTGGAAAATTTTTGCAAATGTTTTAGCGAAGAGTTCAGCTTTAGAAGTAAGGAGACGCTGTGGGCCATCTGGGTGAAGCATAGGAGGGAAAGATGAAGGGAAAAAAAATTGTTAGGAAGTTTTTACTAGATGCCAGAAATCACGAGGGAATTTTATTCAGAAAGAAATTTTTACATTTTCTATGCATGGGAAAAAAGTTTTTTGGGAAGTTGAAGTAAAGATTTTGGGGATGATTACGGGGAAAATATTTAAAAGGGGATGCCCTTTGAGGAGATGGGCTTTCCCCGGTTTCCGTTTGTTTAGCCACCCCTCTATCTTGGACAGCAAAGAGAACAAAACAGAGTTAAACCAAGGTTGGACGGGCTTTTTGGATTAGAGAAAGAAAGGGAAAAAGTACGCCTCCATGGGCCAAGGGCTATGACCCCAGTTATGTGCTTTTGCACAAAGAGATGGGTCTTTGAATGGGAAAGCAGTAATCATTCCAGGAAAATCAGAGTAGTACTGCCTTAGGGCTTCCCACTTAGCTGAGTTTTAAGTGCCAGAAGCCCCCCTCCGCTTAATGGGTCACAAGGGGGGGCACCGGGCGAAAAGGGGCAGGTTTTCAGAAAAAAGATTGTGATCGGGGGAACCCCAAAGGAAAAGAAAGTTTCACAAATAAGCGAAGGGTTTGTATTAAAAAATCAAGGAAAGTTGGGTGGGTCCTTTCCAAAGGGGGTCAGGAATACGGGGGGAGGAAGGGTGACCCCGCTGCTCTAGGTTTTGGAGGATAGAACAGTTTTTTAGGCTTGTTCACCAATTTTGGGCAGTGAAAAAAAGATGATAGCCCCCAAACTGGGGGTGGAAAAGAAGTCCCCAAAAATGGAAATTTTAGCTAAAGGAAAAAGAAAGAGATGGCCCACTTTTTATGTTTAAAAATCGAAGAATTTTTCCTAAATCAAGGAGTTAGGTGAGAGAATACAGCACAGATAAATTTAGTAAGAGGGGTGACATTTTAAGGGCGAAGCCCGATGGTAGAAAATTTGGAAGATTCAAGGGCGTGGGCCGAGAGAAGTGATTCATTGTGCACATATACGCCCAAAAGCCCCCTTTGCATTTAAATTAGAATAGAGACAGAAGAGGAGGGCAGAAAAAAAAAAGGTTTGGGTGTCAGTGCTCCGACCCAAATGAGTTTCGGGAGGAAAAGAAGATGAGGGTTTTGAGGGGGAGAGATGATGTTTGACAAAAGAAGTTAGGGCTAAGGGCCCCGAATGTTTTCAGAAGTTTTTGGGGAGAAGGCCCAGAAGAAAATATCAAGACCCCCTCGAGTCGATATCTTTTAACGGTCCAACCCGGGGATATTTATGGTCCCCCCCCCAGTAAGGGGGGTTCCCCAGGCTGGGGGATAAACTATCACCCACTTCTTTCAATTTTTTCCCCTTAAAAGAAACTGCTAAGTCTTGGGTTTAATGCCCTATCCCCCTCCCACGTTGATGATTCCAAACCCCGCATTATTCAACGTCGTTTTATTAAAAGTCCAACCCCAAAAAGGAAATTTTGATTTAGGGAAAGGGTGCCAAATTTAGTGCCTAAAATTCGATATTCCCTTTTAAATTTTTTTCGGGGAATTTTTTTTGGGGCCCCCATTTTTGGAAAAGCCCCCCCCTTTTTTTGGTTTTTATCAAAAACAAGGAAAAA